>JAQOWM010000003.1:0-211568 GCA_029041755.1 Resseliella maxima
TCTTATAGCGTGTATTTATACGAATATGTTTAATTATTTAATAATGCATGGTTCAGGATGTCATTTTGTAACAAATGTGTATTATAACTTATATTCAGATTGACATATTCGAAGCGCCAAAATGTCCTTAAGAAGCGGCATATTCACACCCTTGCAATGTATTTGCGTAATGTATGTGCAACGGTAAATTCAGCAGTATCCAATTTATACTCATATCCATTTGTAGAAAATGCTTATCTCTGGGTGTTAATAAAACAATATTGAAACACGGAATGGATGCAATGAATGCACGTACGTACGTATGTATGTACTACGTAATACGTAGTATGTATGTATGTGTGTATGTTAATTTATGTCACCGAGTATATGCAATGCACAAGTCTTTAAGCAATTTTGTTTGATGTTTCTCTGCAAGCGAAATTTTACAAGCAATTCATTTATACAAACTTATAACCAGAGATTCTAATCTGACAAACACTGTCTCCACTCTATCCCCAAAATCAAAACAATCAGACATACTAATTCTAGAATGTTGGATGAACATTCTTTCTGCATCGTATATGAATATACATTGTCACTCGCATATTCATGATATTGAAATTTGTACGAAAACATGAATATATAATTTATTGCATTTCGCGTTCATTTACAGAATTTCTTGTTTAATTATTGCAATTGCATAAAATTGCATAAATAAATTATATATTGAGATCAAAATTGAGAAATTCATGTGAACCAAATCCCTTTAATGTTTTCGATTTCAACGCAAAGTCTAAGAAAATAATGTTCTACCGATTCAACTATCTATATTCTGATGGCTTTCAGAACATTTGCCATTTATCCATTTATGCAAAAATATTCAAACCTTTAGTCGAAGAAACAAATTATTTAATTAAATAAATGGAGTTTTAAATTCAACCTAATATGGACATTGCACATTTCACTCAACCGATTTCAAAAAATTCAAATTATTGGTGGGCTGTTTTGGTCCAACATCGACTTAACTTATCAATGTTTACGAATGAAGCAGATAGTCATATATATTTATACGTAAATTAGACAAAGAACGATAATAATATAATTGATAATTTTGATACAATGAATATTTATGCTGAAATTGTTATGAAAGAAAACACTAAACCAAGTCGGTGGTACAAAATATTGTCCCATCTACAAATACTAAGTATTTTTCATTATTATTGGACTGATCAGGAGTGCTGATTTATATATACGTATATATGAAAGTTATAGAACTCCGGTACAGTAGGGAGGAAACACATGCTATTCCATTACTAGTTCAAAAAGAAAACACTATTCCTTCTATTCCACTAATCCGTCAATAGTTACATTTAATTCGATAGACAAATACGGGCTAAGACAATATTGGTCTTATTTTTGATAGTTTAAGACTAAACAAATATTTAAAAAAAATTGTCATTCTGTAGACATTGGTCTGTACTATCGACTAAATAGTTTTGTCATGCCATGCATTTTTCGCTATTCCATGCACTGATAACTCTAATTCCAGACAATAAGGAATCATTTTATTTATAAATGAAAAATTAAAATAAAATTTATTTATATTTTTTGATGTTATGGGTATACGTGAGCCGCACTTTGAAGAGCAAATAAAGAGCGAAGACATTACGCGTTCGACGTCTGTGTGAACCGCATGCAGCACACTTACACACGCATTCTCTCTGTACTGCTTCTTCCAAACAGAGTTCGTTTCAGTGCGGCTCACGCATACACATAACATCGAAAAATATAAATAAATTTTATTTTAATTTTTCTTTTATAAATAATGATTCCTTATTGTCTGTCTAATTCGTACAATTTTTCATAATTTCCCTATTTCTTATTTCTAGTCCACGTGTCTTGCCCCTAGCCGGTGTATTCAAGTTGAATGATTCAATTTTTCGAATTTTTGACAATAACATAACCAGTCAAACAGGGGGTTGAAGGGGTAGATTACCCTGTGATGAGGTGTCAAAAATTTGTTTTACCCCTATACCAAATTAAGAAAATTTTCATTACACCTATATGAAATCGACCAACACACCGACCATGGACACATCTAATTTTATAAATTTTCGACTTCAAAAATTCGATAAAAAGATTCACTTATTGTAACTATTTAAAATAAATTTTCTTTATTTGTCTAAATGTCTTATATTTTTCTAATATAAAATCATTTCGTATCATTGTCAGAGTTCAAATGGGATTGAATAATATTTTTTCTTCAAATGCAGAATATTTTGCAAGTTGCAAATTGCAACCAAATTTTAGTGGAAGCATACATTATATTTTTGCTTCGAATTTTCAGCAAATTAACTCTTACGATTTGTTTGTAAAAAAAAATGCCTTTTAAGTTCGAAAGCCTTAAAAAGCCGATTGAATGCTCTTTGCCATTGCAATTTTTCATTTTGAACTCATTTAAAACTTTATTACTCATATTTTATTATTCATAAGAAATGATTAATGCCAATTTGAATGGCACATTGTCAAATTTATTTTTTGTTTCTTAAATAGAGCACACATTTATATATTTCAGCAGCAAATGAGCGTATTTTCAACAGTATATGTTATTACTTCACCAACTATTGAACTCCTGACACATGGACACATTTCAATTTTTCGCTTTAGAATTTTAGTAAACATTTTAACTAACGCCCGTCACTTACCCCTGAATTCAAAGTTGGCCTGGCTCATCGTATCACTACAAAACAACAGCAGCGTAGAACTTATCTTCTTCTAATCTCAATGATCTTCAATATCGTGTATTATTATATAATTTATTTTAGACCATTTTTTAACATAATATAAGAAAATAATTTCAGAGTTATTTCATAAATAATAAATTATAACCGAAATAATTAAAATAAATATTGTTATTATCTTGAGAAAGGGGCAAAATGAAAACTGTACTTAACCTGATTTAAGTCTCATGTTTTTTGATTTCATTGCAACGGAAGACTCTTTGTCAACAGTGGGTTCAAACTGTCACTCTTTTCAAGCTTTGCTATCTTAAATTTAGAGCATAGTGAAAATATATGGGAGACATTGCACCCAAATGGTAATTAAAATTAAGAGAGCTAAAGCCTATGTGATTTATTCGTCCATCCAATGCAACCCCCAAACGATGGCATCACTTTCTCTAACATAGTCAACTTACAAGTAAAAAAAAAATAGCATAAATGTGCTTCATAAACGCTGTTCTTGGAATCGACGACGGATTTCCCTTTGACTTTGTTTGCTACAAACCATAAAACACATAATGACATGTAGAGCCGGATTTCAGCTCTCTGTCTCGAATAAATATGCATATGAAGTGTCAAGTATGCACTTGGTCGTGAACAATCTTCTTCAGTTTCATATTTTTCCTTTATTCGAATTGATGTCGTGAATTATTAATTAGATTTTTCCGTTGATGGTGTTACCACAGGATCCTTGACTTGCGCGTAAATGAGTGCATATGTTTGTGGTGCATAATTTGCCGTGTGCGCATTTAGCGTTACTAAAAGTCAGGATGAAATACATTTTCAGCTGTTGTCAATTTGATGAGATGGCTTTTGCCAACAATAACGAGAAAACTGGATTTATGTCAGTAGTTTAAATTTAAAAGAAATGTTTATGAATGTATTCACACAAATAGCAAAGTATATTTATCGAAACAGAAATGTCTTGCGTTGCCAAAACATTTGCACTAGAATTCATGTGCACCATACCTAATGGTTAACTATTTGAATAATAACGATAGCAGCTAGGATTGCAATCAACATTTTTATTTTTCAACTATGATTAACAGAGAGCAATTACTCAAGATTTCTATTTTTGCACATTTTGGTTGCATGGATTTATTGCAGAAATTTTTTTTTTCAGGCTCTCATTTGTAACTTGAACGTTTAGTGAATAATCATGCAAAAACTGCTAAGAGCTTAAAAATGTTTTTTTATGATTATGATGTACCAATTAAAGCGCTTACATGCAGCGAACGGTACATTGATTTTCAAAAGCTATTCGGATGCATCGATTTGATTGGAGTTTCGAAAAACGGGTATATTTTCATGAAGTGTTTCCATTACTTTTGGAAAAAAATGGAAATAATGCACTTTGATGTAGACTGGAGAAGTTTTGGTGTTGATAAACTTATAGATGAAACTCTTTACTTAATGAGATGTATTTGTAGGTTTCATTTCGTTTAATTTATATTATAAGCGAAGGAATTTGATCATTTTCTATGCAAACGCTTTTTATTTCTCACGTCAATTTGGTAAAGATTTATTATAAATGCTACGTAAACATGTTCATAGCAATCGTTGACACAATCATAGGTTTTTTATATTGTATCAAATTAATTTCTCAATGTAGACGAAATTTTATTTAAATCTAGCTACAATGGAGTACGATGTATCGTAAAATCAACAATATATTTCTATTATTTCAAATCCAAACATTTCCTTTGACTATTTTTTTAGCGTATGTAGTTTAATGCAAGTCTAACGGATTTATTTCAAATTAGAAGAATTCCATTCATTGTTTCGGTATCGATACAGTAAAATTACAGAAAAATTCATTCACATCATTCCATTAAAATAATTTTCTCTTATATTATATGCCTGAATTGTATATCCATTAAAAATCTTTTGTACTGTTAAACTTATTAGTTTGAATTCAACAGCATGAATAAGTGCAATATGTTTCGCTTCGAATTGCAACTTAGATGTTTTATTAATTTTATATGAAAGTTCTCACGAAAATAATAGCTTACTTAATAAGCTTAGTTAGTTAATTTACAAACGCAGTTTCGTCTAACAATTGCAATTGCTATATATTTAAATATTTATAAACACGAAAATCCTTTTCGTTTTCAAATTGTTTCACAATATTTACTTGTTATACTTGTCTCTATATCAATTGTTTAAACATTTTTTGACTCATTTAAAATGATTCATTTTAACCCTAGTATACATGTTCTTCAATTTAATCCCGTTTATCTGGGTCAGATTGATTTTTTCAATGGGTTTGAATAAAAAAATCAATTATTTCAGGAAATGTTGATTTTATTTGTATATTTTCGATATGAATTTGTGAGTTAAACATGCATTTATACGAATCATCTGAATTTTCATATGCATCAAGTCATAGTGTAATTTCGATAAAAATTTACTTGATGTGTCGATACAACAGCACAAAATGGTAAGAAAATAAAGCAACAGATTTTCATACAAAATAAATGGCACCGGGTCAATTTGACCCAAATAAACGTTTAGTGCAAGTGAGAGTTTTTTGTCTCTAACTCATACATATATCACATATCAACAATATTATCACACTGATTGTAAAGGAGAAAGGAGAAAAGATAAAGGTTTTTTCTAACTATGTGATTTTTTATATATTTTTATATATTTTATTTACCTGTAATGGATATTGGATAATGATTATTGAAAATAAAGGATAAAGGATAATGTTTTATATAATTCGGAAAATGTTATGCTTTGAAGAATTATTATTAAGTAGCTACTTTTCTACTATTTTAGAATATATAAGTCTCTATTTATAGAGTTTTTGTTTGTTAAAAACAAGATTTTTATTCAATTCGTTCTGGAAATCACCTCAAATTTTGTATAAACAATTAATGGTCATTTTGGGCCTGGTATATTATTGGATTATTGGATTCGTACGGGGTAGTTGCTGCTACGTCACTCAGGCCAATCAGTCCCTAACCTGGTATTAGGAGTGTAAATGAATTTCCGAACTTTCAAAACCAAGATGATGAAACGAGGTGCACTTACAAGGAGATATCACTTCGGGTCACAGCGATCTCGCAATACCCGGTATGTGGGCTCATAGGTAGTGGTTAGTAGACTACAATTATGCACACAAAACTTCCCAACAGTATACAAAAATTTTTCACAAAATCAATTCGAAATACTTTTTCAACCGGGATGCATTTTTCACTTATTTGTTTTTTCTCTTCACCCAAAATGTGTATACAGGGGTTTTTTGGTACGCAAAATTCGAATCTGAAATCCAATTTGCGATAAAAACATTTTTTCGAATATTTTTCAGCAAATTTTTTAATAAAAAATCTGCCAAATTCGTAAGATATCATTACTTCAAATGCAAACATTTTTTTCATTTATTTTCAATATAATTTTTATTTTTTTCATCAGCACAAATTACTGAAGACATCATATTTGTGTTCTTATTCAAAATGGTTAATCGAAGAAATAATTTAAAATGGTACAACTTCAATTAGCAACAGTAAATACATGAAAATGATTATGAATTTTATGCTTATTTTATTATATTGATTTCAATTGTATTGTAAATGATTCGAAACGTTTGTACTGATATCAAACTGATAATATTATCACGATGTTCTATTATGTCATAAAAGCAGAAATGCCGAGCACAATGTGCACATTTTAGAAAACATAAATTGGAACAATCGTCTGCATCACATTGTTCGTAGCCCTTAAATCCAAGACAATATTGTGCTGGTGTGTCAAATTTTGGTGGATGTTCTTCAATAAAACCAGCTCGGTACCAACCGTATTTAAGAAAAGGTGTGAATCTTTCAGCTTTACATTGGTACCAGATTGTGTCCAAAATGCTCAATAAGTTGTTACGTTTTGCTAAAATGAAGTCATTATATTGCCAACGTATCTTTGTGTAAACTTTACGCATAAAATTCTTGAATGGACGGTTGAAGTAAACATCGGCTGGTTGTAACTTGGAAGTTGATCCAGGAGGTAGTTGAATTATTTTCAATTTTTTTTCTTCAACCTGTGGCATCTGAATCATTTGTTTGTATCCCGTCCAAGCATCGATTATAAGAATACTATTCTCTTCAACAATATCAAGAAAAACTTCGTCCATCCATTGTTTCGCAATTTCGCTTCCCATTAGGCCAGACTTGCTCCAATAAACATGTAAATTTTGGTAAAGCTCAACATCCTCCTTGAATCTTTTTGGAACTCCAGTTGGTTCATATAATATTACGGGAAGCTTGGTTGCTAATTTTCCAGATGCATTCATTTGAATATGGACAGTAAAGCTGTGAGTGGTAGCATTTATGCGTTGTACCTTTCGAATTATTTTCTTCGTTCCTCTTATAGTCAATGTCCGACCGGGTGGAATTTCGAGCTGTAATCCCATTTGGTCCGCATTCCATTCCATCTATATGATTTTTACATGAAGCTATGAGCCAATAAGATACCTTATTTAGATTGTATGCTTTGATTTCAGGCAGTTGTTCCTTTTTAAAGTTTTCGATCAAATGTTTCAATTTTTCCTCATCTTGTGATGGTTTAGTCACAGTAAATTTATCAACGTGACGGTCGACTATATTATGTTCCATTTTGAAGTAATGCGTCCAACCACCACTTGCCTATGCGAATATTTCTTGAAATTAGCGAATATTTCATTTAAAGAAGTACAGTTTGTTTAAAATACCGTACTTTGAATGAATGTAGACCTCTTTCTTTTGCTTTTATCATTGCAATTTGCTGTATGTCAATATCGTGTAGCACCACTCCCTCCTTATCCAAAGAATATACTTCATCCCACACATCCTTTTTCAATCTTCCATATTCCAAACGACAGCTTATGGACCCTCTTTTGACGTAGTTCCGCATTCTAATAAAAATACCACGTATATGATGGTATGAATCATGTATTCAAATCGAAAAATTGAGGAATTACCTTTGCAGTTGTTTACGACCAGCATCACCAATTGATATTTTAGTGTAATTATGATGAATGGTTTCCAATGACCATTTGTTGAAATCGCGTCTTTTAATAATTTCAAACATTTTGTCGAGATCATAATCAATAATATTACGAACGGTTTCATCGTCACTGAAATATTCTGCGTCTGATTCTTCTTCAATTTCTTCGTCTGAATCGCATTCTAGCCCGACATACTGACTCATTTGAACTTTATCAATTTCTTTTCGCAGCAAATCTAGAAAATTTTTTACACAAAATATGCAATTATAGTTCCATATGACCTATTCTATTCAACACTTACTTTCAAGCTTGCTAAAAATGTCAGCGTCAGCAGTATTGTCGGTATGAGCCTTGAGATCTTTTAATTTATCAAACAACATTGCAATATTTTGCTCATGTGATGTTACACTCGTCGAAGCTGGCGCATCACCCATTTTTTTAGAATTTTTCAACACTTTTGAATCACAGATAAATATTTTATGAACACAAAATATTTTAATGAAGAGATCAAAATAAATCTGTATATGAACAACAATGACATAAAATGATCACGACAAATTGGCGGTATTACATTTATTGACATTTGCTTTGACATTTGTATGTAAAGCATGGTTCACATATGTTTAAATATAATGCCTTGTTGTCAATAAGAACACAAATATGATGTCTTCAGTAATTTGTGCTGATGAAAAAAATAAAAATTATATTGAAAATAAATGAAAAAAATGTTTGCATTTGAAGTAATGATATCTTACGAATTTGGCAGATTTTTTATTAAAAAATTTGCTGAAAAATATTCGAAAAAATGTTTTTATCGCAAATTGGATTTCAGATTCGAATTTTGCGTACCAAAAAACCCCTGTATACACATTTTGGGTGAAGAGAAAAAACAAATAAGTGAAAAATGCATCCCGGTTGAAAAAGTATTTCGAATTGATTTTGTGAAAAATTTTTGTATACTGTTGGGAAGTTTTGTGTGCATAATTGTAGTCTACTAACCACTACCTATGAGCCCACATACCGGGTATTGCGAGATCGCTGTGACCCGAAGTGATATCTCCTTGTTAGTGCCTACTACGCGTCCGTTTGTACCACTGAGAACAAACATGATTAATTATAAAAACGTCAAGAAAAATTACAAAAACGTCAAAAAAAAAAATTTGCCGTCAAAAATTTAAACAAAAACGTCAAAAATCTTAAACAAAATTGTCAAAAATGTTGAACAATATCGTGAATATAAACAATAAAAGATATGGACTTTTTTAAATATTCGAGATAAAATACAACAAAACTTTTGTTACAGATTGATATGACTATAATCCGAATTATTGAAAAACTATCAAACAACAAAAAATCCATTGATTGCAACATAAATAATCGGATTAGTTTCCAATGATGATTTAATCCAATCCGGGGTCATTTTCTTTCGAATCAAGAATATCTTTCAAATTGGACAATATTCATTTGAAATTCAATATGTTTGTAAGAGTTAAATCTTTATTCAAGCCAAGTTCAATATTTTCAATGACATTTTGCTGTAATTCATTTGGTAATGTTCGAATGACTGGAGTTAAATAGAACAGCTGAATAAAACAATAGTATTCTATTTTCAATGTGAATTAACTACACATTGTAGAGATGAAAATACAATTCTTAAACATATAAAAACTGTTCCTCTGATGGAGAAATGCTGATTCCATATCTAATTTGATTTTGTATGAGCCATGAGTACGTGCCGTTCGAAGTATTTTCAAGGCTAATGGTGCAACTTGGAATCTCGAACTCTGTATCTTCCATGTCTAGTATACAAATTTGATAAATTAAATAAGATCGTAGTTCTTTCAAAATAGATGATGAAAATATACCGTTTTTGTTGAAGGCAATCAGTCGTGATATTTTAAAATTATTTGAAAATATCTGTATGTTTTCGAAATCCGTTGCAACGTATGAACACGAAATTTCAACTTCACTTTCATTCCCATAATAGTCTACATAATTAACCTACTTGAAGAGATCAAAAATGGAGTGTGTATTATATACATGACAATGTATTGTTTAAATTTGATTTACTTTATATAGTCTTGAATCTGGATTAAAATCAATGATGTTGGCTCTATAAAACTCATCATCTACTGTATACTTTGCAAAACAGGCATTTCCAGTTTCCCAATTCCATTTTGAGTTTCTATCGTCTCGTTGATGTTCAATTTCCTTTTTGATCCCAAGACACATTTCATCTGCAGCTATTGCGATAATCCGAAACGTAAAGCAGCGTATGTCGGTCCAGGCCAACCATAGGGCGATTGCAAGCGGATAATTAACATACATTAAGGTGTATATAAAAATCATAATAGAAATCTACATTCAGGCGTACTGCCTACACATTTACATTAAAATATTAGTTCCTTCAAGTTTCTGAAGATGCGCTAATGAGTCTCATTTAAATGACATTGGGAGAACCCAATGAGGCCAACCAGGACCCTCGCAATCAAAACGAGACATTCATTACCAGAAGGTTATGCCGTGTATTTCGGAGGACACACACTGTCAATGCAAATTCATGTGACGTCATAATCCTACACAATAACGTCATCTTCTAAAGATATTAGTACTAAAATGTAAAAAGAAGAACAAGAATAATAAAGGAGGAGAAGAAGAAGAAACAAATACATTGATTTTTGTTCGAGCATTGAAGAATAAACGGCCATTTTTAGCGACAAAACAAAAACAAAATAATTTTTCACGATGAAAATGCTAAGCCACATCGTGCAAATATCGTTAAAAAAAAGAAAGAAGTCTTCGGTTAGGATCAGCTTGAGCAAGCGGCGTACTCTCTATACCTTGCTCCTTCTGACTACCATTTGTTTCGATCAATGCAATTTAAATTGACCTGGCCAATGTACGCCTCAAAAACTCTGAAGAAATACAAAAATGGGTCGCTGATTGGATAGCTACATTGGTTAATTTTTTCCAACCAACTTTGTTATTGAAATAAATGTATCTTTTCACCAAAAAAAGTTCGGAAAATCATTTACACACCCAATATCTTAGCTTTTATGCTGAATTCTTGAATAAAGACTATGATGCAATAGAGAGGTAAAGTACTAAATGTCAGTACATAATATTACATGGAATTTTCATAATAGAATATTTCAAACTTATATATTATTTTGATTCAAGTAACTCAGAGTATTTTTCTAACCCCCTGTTAGATGTTGTTTTCACCATCAATAAATCGACCACATATCTGACAAGAACCCCAACAATATACATACCTCAAAACGAGTTCATTAAACTTCTATGGATGTGTATCGATATTTTTGGTTTGAAAGTCATGCTTCGTTCGTATGTCACTTAACTTCTCAATTAACGTCACTAGTTCGCAATTTATTTACAAATTTTTTATCCACATCGCATACCAACCGTTTTCTTTTGACATACTTTAATCAATTTTTCTATGCATTTTCTGTTCAGCTTACTCGGCAGAAATGCTTTGCGTTTGTTGGAAAATCAAATGATCACTGCGGAAAACATAATTTTATGTAAAAGATTTTCCGCATACCTATGAAGTATTTGTAATTAAAATCTTACCATGAATAATGATGAAGAACTTTGCATTTAAATAATATCAATAATTATATGATATGACCTTATACAATCAAAAGGCAAACTGAACGGAGTAGTGTAAAACAGCACCTATTTTATATCAAAGACACTGATTGCATTTTAAAGTCATTTCATTATTTTTTGCGGGAAATGTATCAATAAAACCATTAAACGATCATATGAACGGTCTCTCACATCGTTAGCAAACTTAATCAACAAGAAAATTCGATATGCATGCAAAACACCTTTACAAACAATCTTTACTAACTCGACATCTTTCAAAATCTACAGATGCGAGCAAAGGAATAAACGTTCAAACTTAATTAAATTGCACTTGAATATTTAATAATAATGTAATTTCGTTTTCCAAGCAACCACATCCTCATAATTTTCATTGGAGCTGAGGTATACTTGATATGTGAGGGCAAATACGAATTTTACTAGTTTTACAGTTATAGAAGCTCATATAGCAATGCTATAATAGCATATAGATTCATATAAAAAGTATGCAATTGTTGTTCATAAACCACAATATATAACAATTGAACTCACAAGGTTCGAGATAGGTGAACTCACAATATGCGATACGATAGAAAAAGAAAGATCTGTGCACATTAAATATAGTATATGTAATTATTCATATTCATATTCATATTCATATTCACATAGGCATTAGAAATTCGTTTCCAACTCGATGAAACAGAAAATGGAACAAATGTTTGAAATGATAATGAAGTCTGTATGAGAAATTGGGTTTTTGAATGGTTGGGTAAAAGTTCACGCATATTGTGAAAATTCAAGCGAATTCGCAGACAAATGATTTAATATTTACATGGAAATACATTCTATGAAGTCATGACTTTCACTAGGGGTTGGACATGGACTAAGCATTCAAAAAAAGTGGCATATGACAAACTCAATACTTAAATTAAACTGTAAAATAAAATAAATTAGTAGAGACAAAAATATGTTATATGGTATAGATTGTTTTTGCATGACATGAACAAATGTGTATGTTGCAACTAAAGATGTTAACGGACAAATTAATTGCTGTTTTTGTCCGTCCGTCCGAAAAAACTTCAAAAACATATGATTACAAAATATAGAAGAAAAATAATCTGTTTTTTTGACTACCTTGTCATCGCTACTAGGGAACTTTATATGAAACTCTCGGGAAGACGTTGGTTCGCACAAAAAAATATTGAAAAAATAAATCGATTTTTTCGCTGTGAACATTATCATTTATTTCATATACCATTTGTTGCATATCAAAATCAAATGCATTTATTCATTTCAATTCAATAAAAAAAATGCAAAGATAATGTCAAAAATGTAATGATTTTTTTTTAACGAAAATTTGAAATTGAAGTTCAATTATTGAACCGTTTTGGCGGTTTTCATGATTCGGATTTTTCACTTTTATATGCAATTTTCGGCCACATTTTTGACTGAAATTTTTTTCCATCGATGTTTTCTTTGTTTTTATGACTGAATCTAATTCATTGGGCTTATATGAACTAACCTAAATCATGAAAACAGCCAAAACGTTCAATTTCAAATTTTCGATGGAAAAACTTGCAACCAGGGTACAAGACAAATAATTTTTATTTTCTGCCGTTATTTTTAGATCACCTATCCTCTGACATATTCAATTAATTTACCTTATACTTCAATTAATTTACAAGGATTAATTTTTTTTTTCAGGTATGTTTCCAAAGAGTTTTAATAAGTTGTCATCAAGTAACCTTATCGAATGTATAAAAGTCATTCGAATGAATAGTTTTTCCGATTTTTGGTAAGTTTTTTTAACAGGTGAATCTATTCGCTTTGCGTGCATGAAACTCCGGTAGTTCCTTTTTAACCACATCCATATGATTCTTATAAATCAATAACGAAGTGAAAAACTTTCCAACGATTGCATTTCGATTTGGATTTGAGACAGAAATTCCAACTGATAACGGAAATAACTTCAACGTTTGGTTTCTGTGGAGAATGTTGCCGTGGTTGACTAATTCTCATGAATATTTTCAACTGGGTCACATTTTAAAATAAAAAACAAACAATTTTTTCTTGTAAAACAACTAAAACTTTTGACTGCAATCGATTTTTCCGGTTTGCACACGAGCATGCTTACGAAATTTAGTTAAAGAAAACATTGGGAAAACGACATGATAACCACAAACATTACATATTTACCAATCCATCTGAAGGGATTTTTATATTTGAGGAGAGGGGGAAATGTTTCGCTATGTTCTTGAATTTAGCTATTGAACAAAAAAATAATGTACTTGATGTATATTCAACAAACCAAGTTCAAAATAGCATCAGAGAAAGAACTTGCTCATGCTAGTGAAAATATTGTAAGAATCACGATAAACATGTGGAAAAAAGTTGAAATGATGATCGGTTTGTATTAAAATTCGAACGAACGCAGCAAAACAAAATGAAAATGATTTCCAGCCCTTAGGCAGCTGAAAATTTTATCAACAAAAATATGCAATTGAATATATTTTCACTACGTCGACAATAAGAATATAATACTTCGTTCGTGCGACTAAATCACATCAAATTTTGTTCGAAAGTTACATTATTTTCAGTTCAAAAACCGATTCAACTTCACGATTTTCAAACTACTTCCAAGTTTCACTTATGCCAACATAAAAACATTTTAAATAGACTGTAACAATAAGAACTTTACTGTATTCTTTGGCATTAGACAAGAAAATAAAATTCAAATAACCTCACCTACCATCGTACACAAACAACATATTTATTTCAATTTAACATTATTTAAAAAAGCTTTGCTCAAGCTATGTACTAGGCTGTTCAAAATTGAAAGTACTTTTTGAATGAAAGTACATTTTTCGGCAAAATTCTATTTTATTCTTCAACATAATCTCCTTTCAGCTCGATACACCGAGTCCAACGATTCTCCAACTTTTTATGCCTTCCGAATAGTACGATTTGTCGAGCTGGTGAAAATAGCTATCAGTTTCCCATTCGACCTCTTCATTTGATCCAAAACGCTTACCAGACTTCTAAAAGATGGCTTTGAGGTTTGGAAACAGGTAATAGTGGCTAGGGGCCAGATCTGGAGAATACGGTGGTAAAGCGATTCGTACCCCAGGTCATGTTTTTTTGTCTTTGTAATGTTTGATGTGTGAGATGGTGCATTGTCGTCATCAAAAACGATTTTCTTCTTCTTCAAATGGGGCCGTTTCGTTTTGATTTCATCATCCAATCGATCCAATAACGCTGCATAATATGTTCCTGTTATCGTTTCACATTTTACAAGGTAATCGATGAAGATTATGCCACGTGCATCCCAAAAAACACTGGCCATAACCTTACCGGCCGATTGTTGCGTCTTTCCCCGCTTTGGTGCACTTCCACCCGGTAAACGCCACTCTTTCGATGCTTCACGAGATTCCGGTGTATAGTGGTGAATCCATGTTTCATCCATGGTCACATATCGTCGCAAAAACTCAGATGGATTCTTTTGAAACATGGCCAAATTGATCAATGAATTTCTCACTCCAATACGTTTTTGATCAATTGTGAGCATACGCGGCACCCACTTGCACAAAGCTTTCATGCTCCCAATTTTTCATGCAAAATATTAAACACATGCCCAGTTGAGATGTGTGTGGCCTCAGCTATCTCACACACTTTCAGTTTTGGATCGTCCAATATCACATCATGGATTTTTACAATCATTTCTGGTGTAGTAACCTCAAACAGCCTAGTATTCATTCAATAATACAAATGTCTGATAATGACAATTAGTTTTGTTAGTTATTGATTTGTGCTAGTTGAAGTCATCGTAACTGCAATATTTCAATGATTTTGTATATTTCAAATTTTATGTGAATCAAAATCTAGTGTAAAATTTATTTGCTTATCGGGTACAGATATTGTTATAATTATTATTTGAATTTGATTAAAGTTTGAAATATTTCTTTTAAATAAAACGTGAAATCACTTTAATAAACGGCAATCAGTGAAATGCAATAAAAAATAAGGAAAAATAACTAAACTATCGCTTGAATGGTAAAAATGTGGCAGAAGTTCCGTTATAAATTGAAAAAGAAACTGAGCAAAAACATAAACTTGGAAATGCAAACAATAATGACCGACAATAAAAGCGCAGCCATTACTCTTTCGCTTCCGGCGCTGACTTCTCTTTAAGTCTAGTAAAAGCACAATACTAAAAAAATGTCTGCGTACATAAAATAACAGAGCCAAAAGGAAATGAATAAAATGATAAAACAAAGCGAGTGGATGACAGAACAAAGCACAGCATAAATCCAACTCCATTCTATCATTGGTTCTTTTTTATTTGAAAGAGCTGATTTTTTTCTTTGCTGAATGCAAAGACATGAAATAACATTAGTTCAACAGCTGAAGTGAATAAAAATAATGCTAAATAAAAGGATATCGGCTCGTTGTGTAATTTTCATTACAAATTACAAGCAAATTCCAGTAGTTTACATACCAAAAGATGAAAACTTATGTTAGTTTAGTAAATATACTTTCATTAAATACTAAAAAAAAATACTTTTACGCCAATTTGAAATAATCAATAATTACAATGTAAATAAGAAAATTGAGAAAAGAAAATACTCCACGAAGCACTAAACATGCATTCCAGTGGATTATGTTTTATTTTAACATTTGAAATATCTTGAGATAAGAATTATTATCCGTACAATCTTTTGAATATGATATGCATGTATCCCTGTGTATGGACGTTAAACTTTTCATATCTTTGCTTTAAACTTTCATCAATTACCCTGATAAATTCTTTTCCATATGGTTTCTTTCCGATGAGTACTTGGGGAAAGACACCATTAGCTACTATATGCAAGTCCATACAAAAATTAGTAAAAACTAGCAAAAACTAGAGAAATTAGCAAATAATTCGTGTTTATTATGATTTGCTTTATCACCAAATTTTCCGAAGTTATCAAGAACTTTTGAAAGCACTGACTAATTGAAAATAACGCAAGCAATTTTTGCATCAGAAATTATTCAAGAAATCGAAGCAAAATATATTTTCAATTGTTTTCATCGCAAAATTCTATTTATACTAAACGTATAAAATCATACTTGACCTGTCAGTTCCCTATCGGGAATTTGTCAAATGTCAGTTGAATATTAGAATATTAGCAAAAATACAAGGGACAACTAGCAGGATTAGAAAAAAATAGTAGAAATAGGAGAAACAAGTGATTCAATAGAAAATCTAGTAAAATTAGCGTTGGTGTCTCTCCCCTTGGATGAGTATCACAACTTCGTCAATTTTATGAAATATTTTATGTTTCCCTGGATTTAATGCATATACCTGCATATTCAAATTGTATGCAATCTGAATTTCATTTGAAATGCACGTAAACGAAATTTAACATGGAAAATATATAGACCATGCTAGCCTTTTCTAGATACATTTTTTATTTCAGTTCATGCTTTGTTATTCATTATTCGTTCTTGTACCCTATTATTTCTACAGTGAAACCTCTCGATAGCGAAAATTCGAGGGGCCAATTATTTTTTCCGTTACCTAGAGTTTTCCGCTAAATGGAGTTTCCGCCAATTAGAGGTAAAATTCAAAAAAAAACTAAAATACTAAAGTTTTCCGCTATCTAGAGTTTTTTTTAATTTTTTTTTTTTTTCAATATACAATATGTATTATATATATATGTATGTGTGTTACTTTATTTTTATCAGTGAGTGTTATAGTTACTTTGCAACAACATCAAAAATTGCTCAATACCAATAACAACAACGAGAACAAAACATTTATTTCTTCGCATGTTACTTTTGTTTTGTGAAAAAATCTTTAATCGTCGATTGCTTTGTGTTTTTTGAACAAAAGTCATCTTGGACAACAATTGAACACTCGTTGAGTTTCTGATACAAAGATTCTAAACCTTGCTTGCACGCATAAGATTTGATTTGGTCGATTTGCAACAATGCTTCGGTGTGACTGATTTCTGTCTCCTCAGCGTTATCGTCTTCAATTTCACTATCACTGGCGTTCTCATCAGATGTCATCGGATTTGTGTTCGATGCAAAACCATGCAGATTTGTTCGCGCGAATGTAGCGATGTGCATTTCACATTGCGTTTTTTCACAGTTCTAAATGAGTTTCGTTTTTCGTGTATTTTTTGGGTGAACGTTTAAAAAAAACATGTTGAGTTTGAAAAATACATATAAATTATAAAAAAATTACAAAGAAAAGTGGATTTCAAAGTAAATTTTTGGAAGAAAAAATTGAAAGAAAACGGCAATTTTTCCGTTATCTCGAGGTACAATTTCCGCTAAATAGAGGTAATTTTGCAGGAAAACTTCAATGGCGAAATTTTTTTTCTGTTATCTACCGGTTTTCCGCTAAATAGAGTTTCCGCTATCGAGAGGTTTTACTGTATTCATGTTGGACTGGACTGTTTCATTTATTTTGATTACGGAAACATGATAAATAGAAAAGAATACCCAGAAAAAGGAGTGAAAATGCACGGAAATAAATTAGTAGACTCAGTAAACAAATGGTGTAGTCGGACTTAATTGGGTATGTGCCGTTTTCAGCGAAAATTCCACACAATGTGTCACATGTTACATGTATATGTGTATACATGAAATTCCGCTCGTCGAGCCACAGTGATTTTAAAAAACACCATTCACTAATAAATAAACACTATTTCCATTTTATGGTTGTATTTTCATACTTCAACCAAAGTTTCGAAATATCATTCTCAAAAGTTTGGAAAAAATTTAAATTCTCTACCAGGGAACTTAATTTATTCGTTTAATTGCGAAATAGAAGGTAATTTCAAATTTTTCAAACAATTGTAATTAAATACATTTACGTTTTTATACAAAGTGTACTAATTTGTGGACTTTTGTGTGCCAATGTGCTATCAATTTAATTGGGGGTAATGACTCAGTGTCAAGTGATAAGTTATAGTGGGAAAAACTCAGAGAAAATGAACAAGATATCCCGCAGTGATCATATTTATATCAATGTTATGATATATTGAAATCGAAACGCTACCAACTTTTTACAAGCTCATTCCACTTATTTCATTCACAACATTTTACACAGTATGATGTCAATGTGTCAATGAATGTCAAGTAGGACGAACATATAGAATATATTTTGATGAACATAAAACCGCATGGACGTTGTAAAAACCTTGACATCGAACAATTCACATTCAGTTCAGAGAAAAATGTCCAAACAACGTTTTGTACATTGTCAAAATACATCGTCCGAGCAACCATATGTCACTAGTCATTTTTCAGCTTCTACAGTGTCTACATCGTTTTCATTTGGATGTGACGCACAATTGGAGTTCCGAAACAATTCGAAAAGCACTTCATTAATGCCAACGATGGAAACATGTGTACTGAAACGATTTTTACAGTAATTCCAAATCAATGGACTCAGCTGGAGTAATTTCTTAACGGTGATTTGCCTCGTGTTTAAGACACATTTCATTATTTTGAAACAATAAATGATTGATATGCAATTTAAACCAATCGATTCACAGCATAAAATTGATTTAAAATCTGCAATGTAAATGGTGCACATCAAATTATTCACTGCGTGTTTAGTTTCAAAAATAAAAATTTTATTCAAAATTACAAGAAAATTCATTTTTCGATTAATCTACGGGGTAATGTCGAGTATTTTTACTTCTTTGCCATTCATTATTTTTTTGTTCATATCGTATAAAAGCGAATGGAAAATAACCAAGCCATCATACATCATCAACATGATGCCCTTATTATTTGATAACTGCAATGCCAATGAAAATAACTATACGGAAACCACAGACACATTTACAGTGGAAGCGAATATGTTCATTTGGTTCATGGTTTGTTCGATGCTATAAGAATAAATCCTTCTTATTGCCATTTTCATTTTCTTCCGCGTAAAGTAGATGTAATAAGAACCAGCGTAAAAATTTTTCTTCATTCATGCAGATGGATTTTACTGCTAGAATGCAGATAACATTGAAAAAGAGAGAAGCCAGAGACGATAAAATTGTTGGCATGATGCAACTCAAAGTAGTCGCAAGAAAATAATAGAAAATTTTCACCATAAAAATAAATAATAATGCTTGCTAACAGCTGAACCATTGAACCACTTTTGTTATCATGGAGAACGGCGTTCGTTCGAATGAATTAAAATATTGAATGCATTGC
Source organism: Resseliella maxima (assembly GCA_029041755.1). Lineage (NCBI taxonomy): Eukaryota > Metazoa > Arthropoda > Insecta > Diptera > Cecidomyiidae > Resseliella > Resseliella maxima. Next base: position 19,552 of record JAQOWM010000003.1, read on the forward strand.
ACATAAAATCTATTGACGATGTTCGTCTCAGTTATTGTTCATCGACGAAAAAAGGCCTTTTAAGTAGAAAAATCTGTGTTCGAGTTATCACTACGTTGAGACACAACGAAATATGAAACAAAAATTATTTTGTTCCATAAAGTGCCATAAAATCTTCCTACTAAAGTGGAATGGAATAAGTTGCATATTAATTCCTAGGCTATGCATATAGAAATTATTTCAAGAATGATTTCTCACATTTCTCCGATTTTCGGAGATTTTTTCTACTTCGTTCTTTATAGATACAGTTCGAGAAGGCAGTGTACACCTACCTACTTAACACCTACACCTACACCTACAATGTAGGTTCTCATATCTTTCAATTCGGCTAGTATAAAAAAAAACTCCCATTTTATTTGTTCATGCGTTGAACATTTGCAGTTGTAATAGAATTTATTCAACATAAGTTTTCATTGATGACACCACAGTTCAATTTATTTATAGGCTATGCGGTACAGTACAAATACATTATTGCGAAATACATTCATTTCATCATTGTGTTTTGACGTAATGGCGTCTCGCAAGGAAATCGCCCTTAAGATCCGAGATTTAATTATTCAGGATCGTCAAAAAGATACAGTTTGTAACAAAATCCCCGAAAAATATTCAGTTCCAAAGACAGCTAAAAAACGCCGTAAAATTTACCGAAAAAAATCTGTGAAATTCGGCGACGGCTCCATCATGATGTGGGGTTTTTTTTCGTGGTTCGGTGTTGGAAATCAATGGCATTATGGATGCTCGATACTATATCAACATTTTGGCAAACAATCTCAAAGAATCAGCCAGCAAAATGAATATTGCTGATCAATTTAAATTCCAGCAAGACAACGATTCGAAGAATACGGCCGCTGTTAGTAACAGCCTGTTACCAAACAGTTTTTCGTAAATACTGCAATCAATGTGCTCGAATGGCCAGCTCAAAGTGTAGATTTGAATCCAATCGAGAACCTGTGGTCTCATCTCGACTCAAAAATACCACCAAGTGACGGCACAAACGCCGAAAATTTTTATCAAAGCTTTCCCCGTGTCGAAAAATTTTGACTGACTAATTTGGGACCTTTTTGGCTGACTAATGTGGCTGTTTCATACAAAATCAAACGATTTTAGCCTACTATAATCAATTTTGTAGTCAGATGAAAACGTCCCAAATTAGACGGCTGAGAAGATTTGAAAATTTCCATGAAAAAAAGACAACTGTAATAGTCAAAACAACTCGGCTATAAGTAAGCCACTTTTTTTCCACACGGGAAAAAATCGACATGGAATCAACTCAGTCCAGATTATTTGATTGTATTTTGAACAGCAAAATCTGATTGAAAGTCTGCCGCGTCGACTTCAAACAGACATTAAAGCGAAAGGAGGAAACACAAAATACTAAAAAAGCAAAACATTTCACAAAAAAAAATCATTTTGCGAACATTATGTTTAAAAAAACAACACACAGTGCTCTCAATTCTGTCCAGCGCCGAAACGACCATCTTTTACATTTTTCAATAAAAATCGCAAAATTTAAAAAAAAATCATCAAAGTCCTTTTGGCTACATTTCATTTACATTATTTCGCAACAAAAAGCAAACAGATATTTGAACAAAAAAAGAAAAAGGTACTAAAGAAACAATCGATGATAAATTATTTCATTAGGGGTGCTATGATTGTAAATTTATTTTTATCTGTGTTACATTTTGTACACCATATGAAATTCAGTAGGATCAAATATTTTTTTAAAAATGTTTTTTGAATGACCCATCGTTAAAAAAGTCAATAATTGACAAAGAGATAAGTTCATAATGGTGTCCAAACTACAATCGCACTATTTCAGCGCCTGAAAATCATATTCAGTCTTTTCAACTGAAAATTCTCACCATTCGATTTTTTGTTTAAATTGCAAAACTTCAATGTCGAAAAAACAAATGTTGGGTTTAATTTCGAAAATTTAATCAACAATAATATTTGATATGGCAGTAAAGATTGTTGCAATTTGTTAAACATGGAAATAAGTTAAACAATTTACAATTTTATTATTGTATTTTCATTCTAGCGCATATGCCCCACCGATAAGACTCTATCATCGTATGTATTTCGAATATATTTGCGTGATAGAATGCTATAAGAATGCAATCATTATTTCTTATTCCTAAACTCTACCACTTTCATCATTTTGTATCACTTCAAAATGAATATATCCTTTATTTTCAAAATGAATATAAACTCAAAATGCTTCAATAACGTAATGAACCTATTTTGCAATATCTTGATGTAAACGTTCAATAAAGCTGTGCATGTGACACGCAAAAATATTCTACTGAATCAATTTATTTTAACGATTTATCCATTGTAACACGATTTTTCTCCTGATGGATATCAGATACAATATTTTGCCTAGGGGAATTTATCAAATCAGATGTGTTGCAGATATTGCAGATAGTTTGGATTTGCAGCGGATATTCTTCGTGATCATAGAGTGAATATCCGCGCTATCTGCTAAAAATCCGCAAATATTCGTAGGCAACACTCAATATTTGATGTTCTAGTGCTAGAAAATTTGAGCAGATTTTTTGCAGATTTCTACGGATATTTATTCGATAAATTCCCCTAGTATTTTGCTATGAACAGACTCACTAAAAAACAAGCAACACTTCAGCCGTATTTTTGTACAAAAAACTTCTTCTGATAGCTTATGTTATATTCACTTTTTTTCATTTCAAGACTCTGCCAACTGCATTGCATTAATAGTGTTCCTTTGGAAACATTTTTCTCTTCCATGATTACAACTGTAAATGCTTTTCGACACTGATTGACAATTTTAACAGACACAAAAACTTTATTTTTTCCAATGGCTGCAATAATTGATGTATATTTTCATTTATTCATAACGAAATGAAATGATTCTTTGGATGTTTATATAGATTTTACGATAAATATGACTTTGTGAGCTCAATTTGACTAGTAGTAGCTTATGAAGTTAGTAGTAGCTATTAAGAAGTAGAATTATTTGAACAATTAGACGAGTTTTGATTTGAACGGATAAGACTATTCATTGGGATGAGCCTTTAATAGTGCAAATTTCTATGAAATCGGTTCGATTTTGTTTACGATATTGATTTCCTATTTTGCTTAATCATTCATGGTTTTCTATCTAAAAGTTCTTGAAATGTTGAATAACATACTATATATTGATGTGGTTGAACATTTATAGTTCTTGCGCCAATTAATTATCTTACAATGTACTTATTGTGAGTCGTTTTCGTTAGCTATTGTTACCTTACTCATACTGCAGCGTTTCAGATAATTTATTAAAACATTTTAAGCTTTGAGTACAAGACAACAATGGAAAAGTTTTCGACACTTTCTCTATATGGATCGTTGCGTAAATGCTAAAAAAATCTCATTAAAACCTAGAACATCAAAACATTGCAATGATGCAGTAAATGATTCGAAAAGCAAAGAAAACGTGTCGTCAATAGTTACCCAAATTCGCATCATTTATTGTGGTTGGAAAATTAAACAATATCATGGGGATGTTAAGTTGTCATCATCGACATCATATGAAGACTTTTCCAAATATATTCGATACAAAGTTTTTTTACACATCAAATTGCTTCAAGAGTAAACTGCATGTCTTTTCCGACTCCATTTCCTATCTCATTGGGTTTTCCAGTATCATTGTAACAAGATTCATGCTTGACTTGTCGAATGAGCGTGTCGAAACTTACCCAGTTGTACTATTTCTTTGTTAAGCGTTGCATATACGGATAATTCCATTTCTATTTATATACACAATTCCTTGAGCAGCTTTATTCTCAAGTGGAATCAACTGTTAAAGTGCATTCCCAATGCTATTTTTTATGCAATACCATCAAATGAACACATTAATACATAGAAAATAGTTTTGATGATAAAGGGGAAACAACATGTAAATTGTAAAAATGACAAAATTACAATCAATTTGCATATAAAAATAAAAAATAAAAAACATGGAACATTTGGCATTAAACTCAATCTTTCCATTTATTTTCGCTTATTAAGTATTCTTGTTTTATATTTTGTCATCTAATTAGACGCAATGGGATTTTTTGCGTTCAATTATTTTAAATAATTTCTTAGATGACGTTCGAAATATGTAATTTAAAAAGTACGATAAAAAAAATATGAAAAATTAAAAAAAATACGAATGAAATATTTGTCAGACTCTACGAGGATTAACAGCAAAAAGTAAATTGGCTTTGTTTGTATTAGCCATTTGGTCACCTAAAAAGTTACAAAACATGAATAAAATAGGTTCCTATGTGGCACTTGACAACACTGACTACAGAATTTGATTTTAGCAGGATCGGTGACACTGTGTGTCTCTATTCATAACGTCCATTGTCCATACAGCGATGGCACAATGTTCACAATTAAACAACATTTCATGCTATATACAAACGACATCAGTGACAACTGGTAGTAGTGGCAGCTGCCGTAGCAAAGCATATGAATATTTAAAAACTCAATTAAATTAATATGTCGCGTTTTGTGAGTTGGCTGCCCGCGACGCATGAGCACGATTTTCACTTTTCCGATTCAAACAAACTATAAAACCGCTAAACTTTGATACAAACCATTTGTTTTCTTGCTCCTTCGTTTTTTTTCTCTTTTGATAACCACTTTTTATCTGAATTGTTTTTAATTTGGTTTAAAATTAAAAATTCCGCTTGGCTGTTACATTGGCTGTCTTTCTACAATATACGGTTCATATTCAAAATCTGATTGTATACATTTAACAACGAAAATACAGTTTGCCCATTGCTGGTGTATATCGATAGTGTCTGGTATTGTTCAATACATTGTTGCTAGCTCAGGGCTGAATCTCTGTTCGGGGGCACATTGTCGACGTATTAACAGACAAAGTTGTTTTATGTTGATAATAAAGAAAAAAGCAACAAAGTTGCAAAAGTCGATAACAAATTTTACAACTTTTTCTATTTAAAAAGCTACACTCATCTCTCAAGGGTTGAAAAGTGGTACTTTAAAATAGTGAAAATAATTTATATTGAATATTTTTAAAGTAAAAAAAATAAAAGCTGTTCATCGAAACAAAGTTGATTTCTTCTTTGCAACAAATTGATTTTCGATTCCATTTTTGTGTTCTTTATGAAATTACAATTTTCACTTATTACCCAATTGAAAAAAATAAGAAAAACATCAATAAGCAAACTGTACAATAAACTTAACAAGTTGCACCTGTCTTCCGGGAAATAAAATTCGAAGTGATGTCAGGCATTGTGTGACGGATGATTGTTTTTCTTTTGTTTGACGTCAAATAAAATTGTTTTAGAGGAAAATGGAAAATATAGTGCTTCTAATGCATCTACAAATGCTTACATAATAAATGCGCATCTCAACTTCCGTAAGCCGATTGAATGAAGGACAAACGCGGAAAAGATGAGACAAAAAATGGTTTGAGATATGTCGTGTGGAAAAATTTCAAGAATTGAATTGAATTGAATTGAATTGTAAGAAGAATGCATTTTGCATGTTAAACTGGTATTGTTCTTTGCTTCCATTAGCATAAGCACATGTGCATCGTTTGTATTTTGTTGGAATGCGCAAACTGTTTCAGAAATATTCACTCGTTTGTGCTGCTGCAAGATCGGCACAGCCGCCAGGCGTATTTTTGAATAATTTAGTACTTTTACTTGAAACGAATTCCATTTGCTTCTCTTTATTTGTTATTTGTGCCAATCTGAAACTGTTTGTTGTTATCTTGTAAATAACAAGACAATATCAAGCAGCTAAATCAATTCAATTGTTCAATGAATTTTGTGATTGCAAATGGAGGCAGTGAAAAGAATTATTCAATATCAGAATTATCTTATAATAGCTTAAATCACATAAAAAATGTTTGGAAATTTGAATATAGTGATTTGATTATGGTTATTGTTCGACTTTTCATTAATAGAGAACGATTTGTTCTTTTTCAAAAAATAGGTATTCATCGTTGTTTTATACAATTTTTCGTACTCATGAATTTAAATACGTAGACTCAAATACTCATCATAAAGTTTTCAATAAAAACTCAAATCACAACAAGGAAAAAATGCACTTTATAAAGCACAAAAAGAACAACATAAAAAAAGGAAAAATGTGGATGCAGAAAGCTTCCTTTTCGTATGACATTTTCAGAGTGTATAAATACAATGAATGTTGTATGTTCTTTATGTCATTGTGCATCGTAGCAGTAATAGCAATACAAAATACACACTATACTCATACGAAGCTCCAGCCATGCTATGTTATCGAATTGAAATTGGAATGCACAGCCGAAAGAGGTCCGATTGTGAATATATATCAACGCAAAACATAACGTCACGTATTTGTACTAAAATAATTTACGTACCATTCAGTCATAAATTATATCTGCTTACAAAGAGTGCTTGCACCCACAAGCAGAGCATTTAGAATACAGACATGTATAGCTAGTCGCCAAAAGACGAACGATCCATGAAGAAAAATTATTTGCATCTGTATTGTTCTCTAAATTGAAAATAAAAATGAATCCAAAAAATATTTCAGGGAACACTATACATTTTGGGTCCATATCAAGAGAAAACAGGCAACAACTTTTTTCATAGAATGCATTCACAATATATCCATGCATCGTATTACATATTTACATTTCTTTCGCTGAATTCTTAAGCTTGAAAAACGGAAATGCCAACCACTAGACCAACAAAAACATTCTTCGTTTTTGGTTCATAAAATGATGAAAAAACTTTAAATTGTAAACCAACATTACGCAGCCATAAGATAGTAGAACTAGATACATTAAAACGTGAAATTTATAATTTTGCCTTTTGTATTTTTTACTGCAGAGAAGTTCATTATTACGCAAATTTTTAAACTGTAGAATTTAACTGAAAACTATGCAAATCCATTATTTTGTATAAATTTATTTGAAAGAATATGAGGAAAATGAATAAGTTCCAACTTATACATTAAAAGTAGTACTATTTTATATTTTAATTTCAATGTAAATCAATATATGAAATTAATAACAGTATAAATGTGGAAAAAATATTATTTCACACATATTCTGTTTTAATATTGAATATTTTCACATTCTTATATTGTACTATCTCAGTTTTATTTAAAAAATATTATGTATGGCAATAATTTTAATTCGAAAAGGAATGCTTTATTATAGATGCGTTTGGAATATGAGCACACATTTTATGCGAGCCTATACTGAATAATTCATTCTATATGCGGGGTTCAGGTTTAGTTCATTTATCTAAATTAAAATCCAATTTGCATACATAATCCATACTGAACTTGGATTTTCTGTAAAGCTGAAACTATATTGTATTCTGTTCTGCTTTTACTCTAAATGTATTTCAAATGAAAGAACGAGGTATCGCATGGGAAACAAATGCAGTGGCAACGTGGAAAAATATAATTATTGCATATTGTGCTTTTGGAAATGGAAATCCAGTCAAACAATGTAGACTGCTGGTTTTGTTTGCACCGGACAAGATGAAAAAATATTTAGTTATTTTTCAAAAATAAAATGAAATTATAATAGTAATTTGCAAATATCATATAAAAGATAATTCTCGGACACATAACTAGAAATTTAGATTCAATTTTAAATATACTTTTTTCATTCAATTAATAATGAAAACGCGACGAAATCGTAAAGCAATATTCTTCCCACCATTGTGGGTATTCTATAGTATGCAATATACAATTAGGGTGTCCAAAAATATCAAACCTAAAGAATCAAAAAGATAAATTGAAAATAATATCGTTAAAATAGTATTTTGGTGAAAAAAATATGATATAAAATTGCTTTGTTTGCTTCTACGCCGGGAAAACAACTTTTGTGACAAAATACCTGACCTAAAATTTAGAAATTGAATTCAGTTGACGTTATTAAACGTTACGCAAATAAGTAGTAATACTTTTCTTAGTGTGTTAACTATGAATATATTTCGGTTTGAGCTATGATAATTATTGAACGATATTTTCTTGCCATGGATGCATGTGATGGAAGCATCTTCTTCAATGTGGTGGCCGTTAAAATTATGTGTTTGATTTGAATTGGATTCGTCATGGTCTCACCAGTGATGCATGTATCGGCATGCCAAAAAGTTGACTGCTATAAAATATGATAGTGCACTATATGTACTATATTGACTGAGTGCGTTTAATGAAATATCATTTTCATAATTTTAACAATATACCGCAAAATACTCACCATGAACTTTATTTTTTAAAATTTTTTACAATAACACAAAAAAATGTCACAAGCCGATAAATTCACTTTTATGAACGTCATTGAAGTGAATAATCGAGTCATTTTCTCGGCCTTGGTATTGCGTATACCCTGGTTTGCATCGTAGTGGTATCGCTTTGATGATATTCGGAAATTCGGGGATCACCGAGAAGTTGTACATATCTGGTAACTCTAGTAGTGTTAGCTGCGTCACATTCAGAGGTGCTTTCTTGAAGAAAGACCAACTCCTTCGCAAGTTAGCATACGACAGATTGAAATATTCGGAGGACACGAACTGTCAATGCAAATGCATGTGACGTCATAATCCTACACAATAACGCCATATTCTAAAGATATTGGTACTATAATATAAGAGAAGCAGAAAAAAAGAACAAGAAATTCATCATAGAATCGATTCTATGTGATCACATTTCCATTTTGATTTTTGACTTTTCAATAAGTATGTGTGCGTCGCACACTAAGATGTGAGTACTGTTTTGAATTTGTGCACGCACACCCAGTGTGAAAATCTCATTTCTGTTGTCGAAGAATGCATTGTCATCATTATTTACGGCTTCATTAACCTTTATGAAAAAAATGTTCATAAAACAGTTAAAATAAAATCAAATTAAGAAATAAACCGAATAAACGAATTGAATTTTACAGTACTTATAATAAAAAAAATGCACCACGAATAAAAATAAAATTTAAATTACTTTGAAGAGAAATAACAATGAGGCAAGCAATGCCATCCACGTGGCCTGTATGCTCATGTGACTGATGATTTGGATGAGATGATGGCGATAATTAGCTCGAATGATTGACCCAAGCCCCAATTTAACGCTTCGGTACTCATTGTTCTCGTTGACATTCTTTGTCCACACCATTGCTATCACACAATGAAAAAAAAATCAAATAAATATCTTAGCACAATTAAGGAAAAACAGGCACAGCATGTTAGTAAAAACAACAATCCACATAAATCGATCAAAATGAAAATTAACCTCAATTTCACTGAGCATTTTCTGCAATTATTAGGAAATTACTGAAAAAAATTTACTAAAGTAACTCACTGAAAAATCATGTTCACTAGATGACACCATCCGATATGTCCATCTCGCTAATAGTTCAATTCCAATTACAAATTCTATAAAAGGTAATGAAATTATCAAATCTACCACTGGATAATTTTTAAAATGATTTCGTTTTATGTTTCAATGTGACTGTTCATAAACAAATGGTTGCCTGTTATAGATATTCTAAGGTAATCAAAAATTTGTAAACGATCACAAAGAATCCATTGATATATTTGATATAAATAGATAAGCCATGATCACAATCTAAAACACTATTCATCAGAACATTCACTTTATATTGGTCACAAAAAAAGACCTTGTATTTCTTCGTTCTGTCCATTGTAATATTTATTGATATCGAAACCATTCCATTATTTAAAGTTCCGTGCATTACTGAAAATTTTCAACTTTATACAATATGTGCGTTGAAACATTTTCTTGATGAACAAATTCAAATAATAATACATACAGCATGCTGAAAAAAATTCAAATCAAATTAGATTCACAAATTAATTATAAAGAAAATCTGCTATAAATACTGAAAACAGCTAACATAATAAATTGTGTATTTACATTTAATGTTTCGAAATGTGTTTCAGATCTGTCGTTATAAAAAAGAAAATGTGAACCATTATTAAGGTTCGTTTCTATTTATTCTATTATACTGAAATTTCATTGATAATTCGAATGATAGGCAATATTATTTCAACTTTATCCAACCAGACCGTGCGTGGAGAGTTTTGACACTATGATTCATATTGTATGCCATCTGTATGACGTTAAAATGGAGACTTAACAAAAACAATGAATACTGTCATGGCGAACTAAAATGCTGTCATGGCCGACAACCAATAACAAAGCACATATTGTAATCAATAGTGAGAGAAATTCGAAGTGTTCAATGAATTACAATTATTTTGTGAAATATACATAAGAAAAAAATCATTTTCAATTACTCTACTTATTCAAACACATAAACTGACATAAACAAATAAGTGCTCTAATTTGAAGTGATTTTTTTTATTTTTATCTTTTTAATTTTGCGATGCATCTTAGATTAATTTATGTATCGTTATGCAGGTGGCGTTCATATGGGAGACTTTCTTCTTTTTAACACATGTCTTATGAGACGCACTCTCTCCACGACTTTACCTTATACAATGGGAGATTATGACAAAACGAACAAAGAATTTAACTAATAAAATTTTAAAATGAATCGTCCAAATTTGTTAGAATTGCATATCAAACCGAAACTGATTGTTCAAAAGAAACACATTTTTTAATTTGAATTGGAATCCGTTCATCGTGTCACACGTCAACAATGAAAACACAGACTATAGTAATTTCCAATAAAAACTAAGAGAATAAAAAAGTTTTTTTTTTATTATTAGGAATATAATGTAGTGATATTTTTAGAAATTGACTTTTTTATTCAATGCCGGTGATTGTTTGTACCAATTGAAATTGAATTCAATTCTTCAATTTTGAGGTTAGGCATTTTGTCACATAAACTATTTTCTCGGCGTAGAAGCAAACAATTTTATCTCATATTTTTTTTCACCAAAATATTATTTTCAATTTATATTTTTGATTCTTTTGGTTTGATATTTTTGGCCCTTTCGTAAATACTCATTTAGTCTATAGAATTTGTACATGTAAAGCGTTGAGGCCCATAATTACGAGAGGGTACAACTTAAATTAGCGGAAGTTTTCTGTTAACGATTCTATCGTTTGTTATAGTAAAATTCAAACGATTCTATCGTTTGTTATGGAATGTGAGAAACTTTTGAACATCTACGATACGGTTACTCAAATAAAATCACAGTAAAGCGGAAATATGTGATTCACAAGATTTGTCATTGCTCTCACGTCATTTGGGAAAGGATGAAGAGATTGCCAAACTAGCAAAAAATTCTACAATAGTGCGTGAAGTTAGCTCTCAATAATTTTTCTCGTCATAAATGCATTGAAAAGCGAACAATTCAATTTGTATTTTACTTAACAATTGTTATAATTTATTATTATTGACTTTTTTCTTCATTTTTTTCAAAAAATGAAATTTAAATATATTATGTAATTTCTTAAAATAATAATAAATTCTAAAAAGTAAAATAGAAATTTGATTAACTTTATTTATAATATTTCTGTCTGGTCATGAAAACCAAACCACATGATATTTTTGCAAATCCATAATAGAGTTGTCCACAACATGAAAATATTCCAAATTAATTAATTTGATTACGATTTGTCAAGATCGTCGATGTTTTTTCTCCATATATATAATATATATGAAAATAATTCAAACATCCCGTAGCAAAGGGTTACCCATGTGAAAAAAGTGGTTACTTAGCCATTTTATCCTAAATTAGCTGATTAAAATCGATTTAAAATGGCTAATTCCTCATAAAATTGCTAAATTTGGTTTTCCTTTCGTCAACTTTTCTTTGTGAACGTACCCCGTACGCAAGAAACATCGATCATTAACTTATTGAAAAGATGTATTAAATAAAATTTATTTAATAAATATAACGTAATCTAAAATGCAAATTATTAAAGTGCATTTTACTGTTTTTTACAACTACTGTTTTTCTCATTTATGGACACTGAATATTCGCATTAAAGAACATACTTGGAGAAAATAATACAACTTATTTTTTTTATTCTCTTTTTTTGTTAATCATTATAAGAAATTTTCAAAATAGTTTTTCAAACCACACTTATGGTACAAATTAAAAATTTAAATATATTTGATAATATAGATTTTGTCCAATCACGTTTATTTCATAATACTTTATGTGTTGTAGAAATGATGCAAAGTCCATAAAATTCAATTGCTTCAATTTAATGTGACTTGTTCGCATTTGCATTCAAAGTGTCATTCAATTTGGTTCTTTCGTTGTACGTTTTCTTGTTTGGGTCTCTTTTTTTCAATAGCAAAGTTGCTATTACATTGATTTTTGTTTTTGGAGGTAATACAGACATTTGAATAGTTACAACTCATTTATGCTTGATGGTAATTTTGCAGTGGCGATTCTATTCTATTCAATTTAAGTTCGCTTTAAATTTATGTCTCAAGCGAATACTGACTACATTATCTTCTAGTATGTTTAATTTTGCCCGAAGCAAATGATAAAAGTTTTCACAACCAATTTTCTCGAATGTTTGTGAACTGTTCAGTTCATGTCACGCACGGTGCTTTGGTGTGAAATTGTTTACTAACTTTGTAAAAGTGTGAAATACTTTTTGCTTCAAAATATTGAATTTCGAAGAATCTGCAGCTGTATCTTTTTAGTACGACAATTTGAAGTGTCGCATTCATATTCAATTTCTTTTCCATTTTCATTTATTCCACTTTTAATTAAAATGGATAAAAATTAAAACGAATTTCAATGCATAGCAATGGCTAGAAGCGAAGTAATTTTGTTAATAATCAAGTACTGTGCTCTTGCCGTAAATTGAAATGTGCTAGAAAGTTTGAAGTTTGGCAAAGTTTATTTTTATAGGTCACTTGTCTCGTATATCAAGTAGTTTTAGCAATAATTGACATATTTTGAATAAACAAAAGTTTGTATACCGCCATTTCGACCATTGAATTAAAGTCATAAATGAATTTCATTATTATTATATTCCTTCGTAAACTTTCAAAAACATTCTTTAAATGTCAAAAAAAAAAATAGCAGAGATTAAGGCTTTATTCATTGCGATTTTGCGATAGACGACGAAGTATTATCTATTATCTTCATCGGTAATATCTTTTATAAATAATCAATTTGAGTATAATTTTGAGGTTTTCCTTATGGGATTTTATAATGTCACAAAACCACCAAAATAACAGGCACCAGACAAATCCATTAAATTACACCGATAAATCAGCAACATAAAGTGAAATTCTTTGTTTTATGTCTACGTGGTCTTTTTGGTATCCTCGTTTATTCAAACAAAAACACATGGAATAAAGTCAGTGTTCACTACTGTGATATAATTCAAATTGAATGATAATGTCAAATGACTAAGTACAAACATTATCCTTTCTAACGGCTTATTGATTTTTTTTTGTATTCATTCAACATATAAAATATCTAATCAAATCTAATCAAATCAAATCATGAGCTATTAATTTGTATATCTATTTCAGTGGATGACGTTACACTGCGCTAGACCAATAGAAAACAACAATTTGATTGCATAGTAAAAATAACTATAACGATTGAAATTATATAAACATGCCGACATCGCGTAATAAAACTAAGCATTATGTTTTATGTACGTACACGTACAGTGCACATTTGTATGAATATCTGGTTTACACCTTGCATAGAAATTGAATTAACAAAGGATGTATGAGAGTGTGACAAGTCGCTTGATTGAATTTGAGCTTATTTCATTGAATTGCAAAATTAAATGAAAATTCATGTTTTTTCACCAGTAGTACTAGAATTATTTCGTAACTTATATGTGTGCTTCACTATTCATTTTTATTTATTTAATATATGTTTGTCCTCACTGCGTATACTTTTTTATTTCGTATCTGAAGAAAGTAAAAATTCTTGGGAACTAAAATATTTCTGAATTCATTGTTCATCAAATATAATATATATTATAAATATCAATTAATACGGAGTGCACTGTATATATTCCAGGCAGATTCCGTAAGATGTTAAAGGCGGTCGATTAAAACAAATCGTCACGTTTCATAACTCATCGCAAGGATTTTCGTACACTTTTCGCACACATGTATGCGTTCTTGTCATCAATAAATAAGAAAAGTAAAATTCAATTTATCTTTATTTTTTATTGAAACTTCAGAAAACTTAGTCAAGAATTACTCTTTAGTGAATAATGACGCATAATATGAAATTCCTACACACCAAAATTAATATTTAAAAAGTTTATGTAATATCTTCTGTTCAGCCACAGAACAACTTCTTTGAACTAATTTCCCATGGACTTGGACTCATATATGGGAATTTTTGTGTCACGTTTACCTAATAGCTGACGCACCAACATTATAAATGTGAAACTTCATGGGTATACAAATACATGTATTGACGAAAAGAATACCTTGTAAAGTGAGAATTACAGCTAATAACAACATGCGGTTACCAGAAATGTAAGGAATCCCATTGAGATTTTTAATGTAGCAATTGAAATGATTGCTGAAGTAGAAAATATTTGTTGGTGAAAGAGCTTTTTCCATTTTCAACTTGCTTTTTGCTTGGTAATAAAAACTCTAGAGAAAATCACCTTTTTATTTTCCTTGGAATTGTAGTTGCAGACCGCAACTTACAGTTAAATACAGTTAAATAAAAAAATTACTAAGTGGCATTGCATCAGTGAGCTTACTTTTCTGATTATAACTATAATTGTAGTTTTGATTTTATTTTATTTATTCACGATATTATTTAATGATTTCTATTATTAATTAGTCGATAATCACTAGAAAATCTTATTGAAATAATAATTGAAAATAAGTAAGAATTAAATTCATTATGATTTACTATAGTGTTGTAGCTGCTAAACTTCCCTCTATTGTATTTCATCTGATATTGATGTGAATCATGATTTGTTATCCAATCACAATATTTTTTCACACACAAAAATTTGAATTTAAGGGAATGTAAGTCTCGTACATGATTTTTGCCTTTCGTTTGATATAAATGTCTTTTTCTGGCACGTAGTAACCATTGAACGTTTGTTTCCTTTATATATAGTTTTATTGAATTAGTTACTTAAGAAAATTGCACTCAATCCATTTGTTCTTTTCACTTCTCTCATTTGCCACTTTGGTCTGATATTCAAGCACTTATAATACGAGTTTTACAGGTGTTCCATTTACTCGACGTTAACGAAAACGGAGAGAATGTCATTCCCTAAATTATTTTCAAATTTCATTGCTTTCATGCCAATTTTCATGTTCGATTATAAAAACATTTTCATTGAGAAAATAAAACCTAGTTGGATTCAAGCAACAGCAACATAGTGTACGAAGAAAATTTTTTATTTTTTTGCTCATTGAAAAAAAATGTGTATGCAGTTGGAATTGTTCGCTTCTTAGATTCGATATTTCATGTGGTATCCAATGAGTTTTCAACTCCCAGCCTGCGGTAGACTGAATATAGTTCATGTCATGTGGTTAAATGCAATCGTTTGATTCGCAATTTGGGCAAATTGAAAGGGAAAAGAAACCTAGAAAATTGGCAAGACAATTTACGATCAGATCGGAAATCGAGAACGTTCAATAAAACGAATGCAAACTGAAAAAAAAAAATGTGTCCGAACATTTATTTTATATTTTTCCACATTTATCGCCTCGTTTGATACAACAAATTGAAAATTAAGCGACATTTTTGTTCTTATTTGGCTTTTTTTCGTTTGAACTCAAGCGGAAATAATGTTTGTGGTTGATAAAGAACACGATAATTTCTTCGGCACAACTCCACATAATATGTCGAATAACATCATATACAGCGGACGATGTTTTGTTTAAAGCCAATGATATTCTTATATAATCATGACATTTCACAGGAAGAAAATAATTAGCTCAAATAATAAGTTTAAATTTACTCGAGTGGAACACATGAAATTAAAATTAATTCGAAAAATTACAAAAGTAACTACATTTATTAGCCGCTACGGTTTAAAATATATAAAAGTTGAAATATGCTTTTGAAATTACAATTTCATACAATGGTTACTCTTTAGGATCGCCATTTAATTAGGTGCTCTCTAGCAGTTCTAGTTGGTTGGGTGTACTTGAAAATTGCATTTTAGCAAAATGGAATTATTCGGTTTATTCCACGTAAGACAACCAAAATATTGGCTGTTATGAACGGCTGAACCTCAATGCCAATGGGTTTACCGAGGGAAACTTACACTAAATGCCAATGTCAGAACAAGCTGTTGACTGTCGTCAACTGAATAATCACTTCCAGGTGAAATATGCTCTCTCATTAAATGTGTTCATCCATTTACAAGGAAATGCGTTCAACCGCTGTTTATATAATTGGCGTACAATTTCATTGAAAGTGTAGCAAACCTCAGCATTTGAAATGCAGCATGAGAGAGTAACAGTTCAAGCTTCTGATGTTTGTGCACGGATGTAGGAATATGTGTTTTTTCCATTCATTTTCATTTATTTTAGTCGACGTAGGTTTAATCGTTAAGTGTACTGTATGCAAACATCTAGAAAATAGAAAAATACAAATAACTACATTTTGAAAATGGAATGGGTATATCATTAATTATAACGAATTGAAACATTGCTCTTTATTTTCATTAACGTTTTTCTGTAGCAACATTTATGATGAAAACTTACATAAAAAATTCCCGATCACTTCTTCATAGCATGATATTTTATGTCCAACATCAAATGAAAAAGCAAAAGTAAAAAATCCATTAAAACACACGAGCAGCCATATAAGTTTAATCTTATGAACATTTGAATTGAATCAGAGCTTATTAATTGTTTTAATTTGTTCATCGCCTACCCAAATAATGTTTCAAATATTGTTATATTATTTATACATTATTTCATGAATCTAACATTTCATGTCAAATGCAAATTCCGATATTTAAAAACACCGATTTTTTAAAAATTATAACAACTTTGCATTTTTGCATTTTAGTATTGAATTGATGAATTGAAATGAAATGAAACGAAACGAAAGGAAATTGATCCATTTTGCGAAGACATTTTTCAATTTCCTGTTTATTCTTCATGTTCTTGACTTAACAATTAAATGTAAAATAGTACATTTGGCTGTATCGCTTGTATATCACGCAAACACTTATTTACCTGTCATCATTTGATTGATTTGACATAAGAATGAAAATGTTCGGATAAAAAAGGTCCAAATATAGTATTGATCTAAAAAAATGATCAAATCTCAACAAAACGATAACAATGATATCATCGGAATTGGCGTGAATTCTTGTCGTATCCGTCGGGGAAATTAAAATATCCCAAACAATTTCTATGAAATCTAATAGAAAATATCTATGCTTATATATCAATGAGTAAACATAGTGAGAGTGTGAGAGGTTAAATACTAAATATATTCATTTTTCAGCTTGTTTTATTCAAAACTAGTTGAACATACTTCCATTGCGGTGCTGTTTAGCTAAGCGCACTTATTTAATATAATATAAATTGTCTATACACAAATTGCTTAAATTAATTGCGCACATCCATACTTCATCAAAAATCTAGATGTTTTTACATGCCTTTTTGAACCTGTCTTTTTTACTGCATCTACGTCTATTACTGAAAATATGAATCATGTTAGCTTTTTTAAATAAACAAATGAACATTGTGTACGCTCAAATTAATTATATATATTCGTTAAACAAATTTGCCTATACAAATCAATATGATTTTGATATTGTATATATTGAGAACAAAAAGGGTTGAAATATGGACACTGTGAATTTTGCGCATTTTTAAATTAAAAGATAACGTCAATGAATGTAAAAATATACGATATGTTCTATTGATTTTGCGAGTATTCGTACAGTGAGCAAATTCCACTGCTACAAATTATTTGTGACAAATATAAAAAAAAATGCGATAGCATTTCTACCGAAATTTCGAAAATGAATGAAAATACAACTTGTATTATACAAAAAATCACGTCTCTTATATGGCCTTCACATATACATGGACACTTAATTCTAGTAAGTCATGGATAAATCAATATATAAAAGAAATTGATAGCGTGGAACATTGGGATTTTTTGTTGTTGTGTTTGACTTTTGAAACAGACAATTGTTAAGCATAGCTACCAGAATGTACAAGATGGTTGTCCCTGTGGTGTGACAAATCAATACACTCAATATCTCAACGACCAAAACGGAAAATTCAAACATTTCAAATAATGCTTGATTTCCACTCATTTTATTTATTGCATTCAATTTCAATGAATGCATTCGGCTTGCGCATTCGCATTCCAATTGAATTGCTTCAATCTGTAATTTATGGCATCAAATGTGCTCTTTTTAAATAATTTTCTATTAGAATATGAACAGAAGGTCTCAAATATTACGATTTCCGAGAAAAAACATACTTAAAATACATACAACCTTTGGAACAATTGTGTCGAATTATTTGTTTAATATAAAATAGCTTATAATGCAAGCAAAATGGTTTGCGATATGTTTTTTTTGGCTTTAAAATGTGTAATTATGATTTCAAGAAAATTCATTCGACAATTTATTTATAATTCTGTTTTTAATGTGTTTTTGTTCATTCGAGGTACATTTGATAGACGAATAAAAGCCAGACAGATAATGTATTTTAGCATTTTTGGTAAATGAACAAAATAATAGAACAATAGGTTTTATCCGAACAAGTGTACAATTTGCTCTTTAGAATGGCTTTGTGCACATCATTCTTCAGAAGTAATCGGATAATAATAATATCTTCATGAAGGCATGTATTATTTGAATAAATATTTTCGTTACATTATTTTCTTCAAACATTGGATGTTTTATGAAAAGTGTGATTAAAAAATTATTATTTAAATATATAATTATATTTATTATTGTCTAAATTAGTTCTCCAATAAGTTGTAAACTTTTTTTTTTGTATTTTTTATTTGTTTATCTAATAGATCAACAAAATTGTACGCATAATTTATATTTTCATTCTTGTTTCATCGTATAAATAAAAAAAGGCATTTCATGTGCATTTATATATTCAATATATAGGGGAATACATATTGCATTGTAAGCACCAGTTTTAATGTTGCACCCGAGTAAATGTTTGAAGTTCATTTTACAACAACAACATAGTTGGATAAACTATATTTTTACAATTTCTGTAATACGGAAGCAGACGTAGATTTACAATCGGCTATGGAGCTTATATATCAATACCTTTCTTGAAAGCCATAATTCAACTATGTTAACGACAAACTAGTTCATTTGTTCCATTTTATATTTTGTTCCGCTTGAAGTTGTTTTTTCAACATGTACCCCCACGGTCTTGTGTGCATGCTGCTATCCTCGTGGGAAACCGTTTGTGTATTTTGTTCAAGTGCGGCATAAAAACAGAACTTTGAAGATTCCAATCGAAATATGAAGCATTAAGCCGGTCAATGTATTGCATTAGTTAGATTCTATATAAAGATCTCATGTTCGAATTTTGCAATGGTTTTGTGTTGAATACATGCACGCAAAAGTGTCATTTTCCAATGGTTTTCTCGCTCTTACATACGATCACTACAATTTGTATTTTGTATCATCATTTTGTCTCATCATTCGTTACCAGTATCTACTGTCATCGCCCATTCTCTTGCAAATGAAGCATCCAAGCGGCTGATGCATGCTATTTACCAGGCAAAAACCTCGATATTGTTTTGTTTGGTTTTGTGTCTGTTTGCTTTTTCATCGCCTTTGATCGAATTCCCTAATATTCTACTTTTCCGTGCTATGTTATATACAGCTTATGCAAACGAGTTCTTTGTTTTGATTTTGCACACTTTGAATGGCAATCAGTAAATGATGATAGAACTACTCGACAAAATGAAAGGAAAAAATAATTTGTTGTCCATGTTTTTTACCGATCTGTTTGAAACAAAAACTCATTTATTTCATGAAAAAAAGCTCAATTGTTGCTATTCAACTATAACAATGCCTTATTGCCAAAACAAGAACACAAAATATCCAATTATATATATTGTACTATTTTAAAATGTATTGTTTTCCCTGTGTTACGTATCAATTTTTATAAATTATTTTGCAATGTGGCTAGAAGTACTTTTAAATAAAAAAAATGTTACAACATTTCGTAGTCTGTACTTGCGCATCATCTTCAACCCTAAACCCGTGTTTGGTGCAGCCAACTTAAATACGTGCTTGGAGCGTACAGCGCCCGCAGTGGATTTTGTATGAAATAATTAAAATCCAATGATTTAATATAGAATAACTCGAAAATTTGATATAATATCTTTATCGTTTTATTTATACAGTGCGCGAAATAATTTTAGCCGAGCTCACAGTTTTTGAAAAAAATCAAGTAAATTGAAAGATTCATTTCTGATTTTTGGTCATTTTTTATCAATTCTTACCAAATACATCACAAAAACATTTAATCGAAATTATTTGGTTTTTTCGATTTTTTTGATTTTTTCGATTTTTTGCACCCAAAAAGTACGAAATAATTTTAGCCGATCTCACACAGTTTTTATTAAAAAAAGCACACTAATGTATAAAAAATTGCGAATAATATTTTATACAACATCGGCTACATAAATATCATAGTTGTGAATGGACGTAACAGAGATACTACTGTGGGCAAAACCTACCGGGAAATTTAAATTTAAACTTCATTGGTCTTCCGATAGGGACAAGTGTTTTTATTTTTAGGTTGGCAGTACTGTCTTTGACATCTGTGTCAAATTTCATGACAATATCTCTATTTTTCAAGTAGTTTGGTTTGTGATTTGTGAGCAACCAAAAGTGCATTTGGCGATTTTGCACATTTTTTCCATTTTTTTCTCAAAAGAAGTTATAATAAATTTTGTTTGCAATATCAAATTTCGACAAACAGATCTTTTGAGATCATATATTGAACCTTCCTCTATCGAACTGTAATAAGATCCAGGTTTTTCAAACGACAGAAAATTTTCCTAGAAGTTGAAGAACACCTAAACCTCTGAAAATCGGCTTGAACGACCATCAACATCAAAAAAATGAGAAAATTTTCAGTGAAACATCGTCGATGAACTTTAAGAGTGATGGTTAGATCTCTTGGTTCTCCACATAAACTATGAACACCGTTTCAAAAGCTTTTTTTTAAGTTAAAAGTTCCAATTCACGTTTGGTTCCAAAACCATGAAATTTCTTCAATCTTCATTTCGGCTAAAAAGACCGCTCCGGGGACATCGTTTTGAGTCGATTGAAGAGATTCAACGTGAATCGGCGCGCGCTCTGAAGGCCATCCCTGCCAGTGACTTTTTGGCATGCATCGAAGATTGGAAAATACGTTGGCATAAGTGCATTGCGTCGGGAGGGGATTACTTTGAAGGCGATGAAATTGATTTGGAAGAATAAAAAAAGAATTTTTGAAATATAACCAAATTCCCGGTAGGTTTTGCCCACAGTAGTATGTAGAAATGCGCGTTGCATTCTTATGTTTGCTTTGGTTGGTGTTTCTTTTCAATGGTAAAATGTCACACACACAAAAAAAGATTTTACCATCACAAAACCAATGTTAATTTTACTGCTTAGGTAACTCACACAAGGGCATGATGGGACGACCAAAAACATTGACTCCACATACACAAACATGAACATAAACATACACATGGAACGTGACATTTACAACAACAACAACTACATCACGTCATTTTACAGTCGTACACATTTTTTGTTTTTTGATTTTTCGTTTGAACCGCCATTTTGGCCTGAGCCGGCCTCCGAAAGTTGAAAAGTGGTCATTTTTCCAACGGCTTTTGCGACTCAACCACTTCACGTACAGATCCTTGTAAAAAAAATCAAAATCGTCTGTTGCAATTTTTCAAAGCGTTCAGGCCAATACCTATAAATGGCCAACAGGGCACTTTCATTTCGGCGGTTTTCTCAAAGAACGCCAAACATATGTTTTTGAAAAATTCACACCACAATAATAGCCCCAAGTTTAAGCTTAAATTTGAAACATATCTCACGATAATTCGCGCTCTCGAGAAAAAGTAAAAAAAAAAAAGAAATTCAGTAAATCTTTCTTCAGGCGTAGATTAATGCGAAATAATATTATTTACCATTTTTCAGTATGATTTTTCCTCCTTGGAATTTGAACGTATGCACTGGACATTGAAACATTATCCCCAATTTGAACCTTAAATATCAATAGCGAAAAATACCAATTTCATCATATAAGTAGCATTTGAATTTGTATATACACTATTTAGTTATAGTAGAATATCAACTTTTATTCGAATATAATAGTTTAATAAATGAAACCATAGGCACTGTATTAAGTAACATCAAAGAATATCAAAATTTTCAAATGTGAATTTCATTAAAACACAGATATTAATATTATGTTTCGTTCTACAAAATTTACTTATAACAAAATGAAAAATCGAAATATCTATAGTTATACATATAAAAAAATATTGTTACGGTTAAAGTACATATGTGTATGCGTATTTATTGAAATCTGAACATTGATTTTGCATTGGTGTTTAAAATTCAAATACAAAAACTTGTATTTGTTGTGTCAAATTTTGTGTTGATGACAGCTTAAAAATCAAATTTAAAATTTGGCAACACTTGAATTATGACAGAACACGTACAAGTTTTTGTATTTGAATTTTAAAACATCTAAATAGATGCAAAATAAATGTTCAGATTTCAATAAATACACACATACATATTGTAATTATATTTTCTTGGGTGTAGTAATTCCAAGATGCATTGTGTGGAAATCCAATTAGTTTAATGTCAATTAAAGCATAGACTGTAGCGATTCCAACACTATTTCTTCTTAGGGAGCAATAAACATAATTGATTATATTTTATTTTTCACAATTCAGTAGAATCAATTGCGCACAGAATTCCCATCAATTTAATTTATATATGGTCATGTTGGTGGCACCAAAAATAAATGACCAATGATTAATGAACATTCTTTTTTAGTGTCCATACAATGTATTATTTGTGGATAGGAATATCGATGTTCAATGTGAAAACATCAAGTTTTATTAATGTATTTCGATAAATTGAAATCATTTACTTATGTTGTATGCGAGTTGTTCGTGAAATATATTATTGACATTGAAAAACAGTTCAAATTTATTTCGGTGGAAATATTGTAGTGCAGAAGGTTTCAGTTAAATATTATTGTTTGTAATATTACAAAAGTATTGAATCACAATTTAACCGACGTTCACAAGCAATTTTAAAGAATAATCTTTTACTGAACTCTATATTAGCTTACACATGAAATATAAAATTTAATTCTGTTTAAAATGAATATTTTTAGTGACCCCTATTCATTCACGTGTTGCTGAATCTGACACGGATCACTTTCTTTGTTATTGTCCATATATGAAAAGAAATAGTAAGCAAAATAAAGTATGAAAACATAAAAGACGATTTAAACAAAGAAAAACTGACAGGATGAACAATGAACATTTCTTCAAGACATATAGTGAAAACGAATCTGTCAGAAAGATGGTTAGAGAGCAAAAGCAAAATAAATGTGCTTCAGATGTACAACATATTATAAACATTAAACTGAAATATGAACATTGTATATGTCGATAATCCACACCATATTGGTGAAACGGATGAAAAATGAACGCAAGTCCGGAGAATGAATGTATTGAAAATGGAACACGCATTGGAAAAGCAAACTGTAAAGAGTTTGTTTTATGGTTTTCAACGAGCAAAAATCAAAACTGATAAATTACCCGTTCGAATGCATTTATTCGAATGGATTTCTTATCAAATATATATCAAAAGTACCCCTTCTATTGATTTCAATTTTCTTGCATTTATGATAATAAAAAGCGAACATTCTAATTCATATCTGAATGAATAACATTTCTTTTATTACTACGGGCTACTATTTTTGAATAGAAAATGGTCTGATCTGTTCAATGTTTAGTAAAACATGGTAAAGTGAAAAAAGCGAAGTATTTATGCATATTTCATTTGATAGTAAACATGCCGAAACCAGGCGATGGAAATTCAATTCGTTCATTTAAATGCGAAAATAAATATTAAATGATGCATCGATATTGTATCGAGTGCTTATATCCGTGCATGAGAGAATCATTCGATTCCAGTCAAAAGCGTAAATATGGAAATATGGAAATATTGACACATTCATCATTTTTTCACATGATTTTTCAGCCTTGCATTTTAAATAAGATTCATATACGAGCTTTCCAACGTGCTGCCAAAGTGAGACGTATAATAAAAAACTACAGATATAAATTCCATTTATATGAAGTCCAAGACAAGTATGTATATGAAGTTCATTTTGTCGAAGAAGCAGAATACAATATACATTTTTATTGGAAAAAATATGGAGATATCTATCCAATCGATAGATTGCCATGGCCTCAGAGCAATCTTTGTTGAACTTCAACTAACTTAAAATCGGAAAACTGGATATAATAATATATACTATAGTATTGTGAGCAGCTTTCAATGTCCGAATGAAAATCCATGTGCATGGTTATTGATCATACATCCACATTCACAAAACCAATCTGATTTAATTTCCTGACAATCCATGAAAATCGGAAAAAAAATTATTAAAATTTGTAATAAATCCATTGGAATAGATCAATGTCTTTTTTGTTTTCATTTTGATATTCATATCAATGTTTCTACTTCTGATGCCAGGAATTTGCGATAAACATTTATTCCATGTAAAATTTATAATCCGCTCATATTTTAATCCATTTATTTGGCGTGTTTCTGTAAAGTACCACAATCCTCGTGAAAAGAACCTTTATGGTATTATTTCAATTTCAAATCATTTAAGCTTCTCACCATTAAATGCTATGTTATATAAATATTTGATATCTTCAATCAATGTACTGAAATTGCCAATCATGTGAAAATATAAAGTCAATAGACTGCATTGAGTACAGCTGTGCATATTGAAAGGAAATATACATAGAATCTGTCTTGATTCTGCGGATAACTGTCAAATTCTTTTTGGAATTATCATGACTTTTTCTCGATAAATGTCAGAAAAAATTGATTTGAATTTTCCCTTGCGATATTATGCGCACTGTCACTCTTGTTGCGAAATCAAATTGTGAAAATCGCTAATCGAAAGACATATTTTACAGTATATGTCAGAAATTTGAATCCATAATTTGTTAATTTTCAATTGTGAATTCATGCTAATTTTCAATAATTTTAATAGATCATTCATAAATTATTTGTCCCAAAGGTATTGAAGTTGAAACACCATTTCAAATCCCGAATGCATTTAGTAGTCTATGGATATCGATAAACCATATGCCATAGTTATAAAACATAACGGATAACATTTAATTTTATTGATAATCGCATTCATGTTTGCGTATTCCCCAATGAAACACAATTTTCACTCCATTAACGAACTGATGGGTCATTTTGTTTATGGTTGTAAAAATGTGTGCTGTTTTTAATTTCACAACTTTGCTTTGAAAAATGAAATGAAAATTTTTTTAAATGGAAATAAACGATGAAAAAAAAGTTAATGTTTAAAACCTAATTAAACGTTAATATTTTAGACTACTAAAATACGGTTAGAAAACTGAAGTTTTGCTTTTGTCTAAAGCAATTCCAGAATCATTTTGACATTTTTAAAAAATATTTTAATTAATTGATCATGTCACTTATAAAAACAATACCATGAAAATAATGCAAAGTGATTTATTTTCTTGTAGAAGTTTCGTAATGTTTTTCCGAGTTTTTCGTTTTCTGAACATAAATGCAGCGTCGGTTCGTTAATTGTTGACTGAAATGTACAAACAAGTGACATCGATGGGTTCGTTCTTCCTTATCTAATTTTATCCAATTTATAAGGTCGAGTCTTGCTATCATTTATCAACGGCTGTGTCCTTTCATATTAATTCCATTCTTAGGGGGAGCACGATATTCAATATAAACAATATATGTTTATTCTTCAGACGAAGCTGAATAGCTGAATTTTGTTTATAGAAAACAATAGAAAAAATATTTGTCCATCTTTGACTATTCAATTTCTCAGTAAGTGGAAAAAATGGAGGTTGTATACGGTTTTTTCAACCTTTTTTACGGATGGTTTAATTATCAATAAAATGTTAACCATTCTTTTTCTTTTTTTTATTGCTATTTTTTCAGAACTTCTCTGATCTAATTTTTGTTTTCATTTTCAATTTATTTTACAACAAGTATCCAATGTCCTATTATTACTATTTTGCACCATACGAAATTTATTACTAAAAGTTGGATAATTGTTGTTTACGAATGCACGAAGAAAGAGATGTTAACAAATATAGTATTGTAAAGCATTACCAAACCGAGTCATTAGTCATAAATCAGTATTAATGTTTAGACGATTAAGTAAATGAGTTGCGTCAGTGTAAATGAGTTGTGTCCTAGATTCATTATTTTGATTGTGAGGCAGACTAAACATGTAAATGGTATTTGGTGATTTATATTTTTTCAAGTTAAAATCCATTCTGGAGACAAATTAATTTTCTTCAATTTTTCAGCGCCTTTTACATGAACACTATTTCGATTTTAAAAATCCGTTTTGAAATAATCGATATTCAGTTGAAGTTGCTTGTATTGGTGGTTTACCGCATTGACATCATCCACGGAACCAAAATGATAAAATTAAAATCACCATCAATTCGTCACCCAAAAAATAGATAGAAATGGAATTTTAAGCATTTGAATGAAACGCAATCTCATTCTATTAGCTAATGAATTTTCACGTAACTGTATACCTCTATCCGTCAGCCACACCAATTTACCGAAATTAATAAAGTTTTTCTTCGACTTATTTACAATTCTTTCGCACAAAACATTTTTCATTCCACGAAATATGGCACACTGTGCGTTGACAAATGGTTTGGCGCTTGGAAAATATGCGACATACTAAAGACATATTGAATAGGAAATCATTTATTTTATTCAATGTGATTGCACAGAGACCAGAAAGATGCAAATTTTGAAGAAAAAGTTTTCAAATCTTCACAAGTAAATTTCATTGCCTCACTGAATTGAAAGAAAAAAACAACATATCAAATAATAAACCAGTCTTGATACGTGAGATTTCAACATTGAACATCGGATATATCAATTGAAACTTCTCCATTTTCACATCTTCAGTGAAAATGGCTGTGTTCCATTTATCAGTTTTCTATACTACGATTATTCTTGAAATTATTACAATAAACACATGATGGCACTCATTTTTTGTAAATAAAACGTCCATTAAATTTCTTTCCTTTTGACAATTTACGAAAATGAATGTAGAAATTTTTCAACCCAATTCTCAATGAAGCCTCTAACACGCCTTCAAATTCATTAACACTTTTTTGTTGAAAATTTTACAAGTAATAACGAAAATATTATGAACGCATATGAAAAAGGATGTAGTCGACATGGTATTGTCGATAGAATAATATGGGTAATCCTGCAAATATAAATGTTCGTTTCTATTGAAAACGAAAATGGAAACTTTTTTTTATTTCAAAAGCAGTAAAATTTTTTCGTATAATAAAATGAAGCGACAAAAGCAAACATTCGAATTGCCTGTCACATCTGAATTTCATGCGAACGTAAATTTAATTTCGACAAGAATTGTGAAATACAACGATATAATAGCGTTCTCCAAAAAAAAAATAAATGATAACATATGGTATTTAGGCCAAAAACATTTCCTTGAATCCTTCATTTCTTCATTCATTCTTGTTATCATAATAATTTCAATTTGCGTAAAGGAGTGATTTACTTTTTCACATTTAATACTTGCATATTAAAAATATGTTTTGTTTCAATACAATATCAGTCACAAATGTAGTTATGACAAATTTAACGACAAATTGTAATAAAATTGTAATAAATCTGCAAGTATAAAAAATGTCTAGATAATTTTCATTTTGAAAAAAAAAGACAAAAAAATTCAATGGAAAAACTTTTCTTCAACATATTTAACTGAAACTTTCATTTCTTTACGCCAGTTTTTTGTATTGAGATAAAGACTTTTTCGTTTTCATTTCAATGGATGTGACAATTCGTAAGCATTTTTTCACAATGTGTTTTCAATCGTTGAAAACTATTTTGGATTTGAGATTTTCTTTTCTGAAGAAAAAACCACGACAAATTTCTACCAAGTGCTTATCGAATTTGTTTTATGTGGATAAAAGGTTTTCAGTATGTGATTTTTATCTGAACTTTGTTTTTCTAGTTGGTTTATAGAAAGATTAAAAGCTCTTCACAGGGAAATTGAATGAAATGCACGAGTGAACAAAGTTTTTATCACTTTTCACCCATTTTACGTTCATTGCTTTTGACTTAAAACAACAAAGTAAATTCTTGATTTCATCAATGCATTTCTTTCCCAATTAGAAAATACATGTATATATTTTTATAAAAATTTCATCTAATATTATTATTAATTGGAGTTATTATTATTAAAAATTATGTTTCAACAAGCGATCCCTTTAGTCTCAAGATTTCAAATTAAATAATATGCGACAATTGTTGAAGATTATATCGTAATATTTGCTTATTTTGTTCAATTTCATTATTTGACATTGATCAATTACAGTAAATTATTTTTCACTAACCCAAAGCAAACGCAATCATTTCATTTCCTCCAGTTTTTGCTATGTCCATTATGTTTTTAACATGAATAATATACCCTACACTTATCACTTAATAGCAGTAATAAATCCTGGCTAATCATTGAAATATTATAGTTCTACACCAAAAAACAAAGAGTATTGTATGCTCAGTGATAAACAGAATAAAATCGAGGTTGAAATACTGCACTTGAAGTGTATTGTATGAATTAGTTTTACGTTATAATTATATGAATGTTTGTATATCGTATATCGTTTGAAGCTAAGAGTATTTTGTAATTTCACATAAGTCATCATGTGACATGACATCATATTCTTATATATAATATTTTAACATACTAATGAAGAAGTGCAATATTGAGGAAAAACACGTAAATACAGATGTGATTTTCGTGAAATTTTGTTTCTTCTGAACAATTTGTAAAATATAAATCTTTAAATGAAACAAAAAGTTCGTGTGCAAAGAGTGTTGAATTCATCTATAGTTGAAATGATGTAATGACAGTAAAATGCGCAGCTTACGCTATGGAACACTTCTTTGTTTGCCCATAAAAAATTATGTTGCCACAAATCTTCGAAAGTGTAAAGTTGGAACAGAGTGTAAGCTTGCAATTAAAACTCATGGTTTTGTATACAGAAACTGAGATAACCCTATATCGACTTCTTTTGAGGTGAATGTGGGACCTGCATATATAAAAATGCTTGAAGCATTTAAAGCTTAGTTTGTGCTGCTTCATAAAGTTTGCATTGAATGGTTGAGTAATGGTAGTGTTCATTTAAATATGCTCGACAGGGTTGATATCTACTAACAACAGGTAAATATTAATCAGAACTTCATTTGTATGAATACAAAAAATATGCGTTTGCGAAGTTTTGCTGTTGTCATTTGGAAGTTTAGAATCTGTTTGCTTTGGCTTTTAAATGCAAGAATTTTAATCGGATTGTGAAACAACAGAAATAAACCAAAATGGAAGAATATTCTACCATCGGCTTATTTGTGGAACAATACAAAGCTATGAGATAAAAATACAAAATGCAAACCACAATCACAAATGCACAATCACAGAAAAAAAAAAGAATAAGCGAAGCAAACAAACACCGCCATGACACTGGTTTGGTTATTATGATACAAGCATAAAATTATACTCATTTCGGGTGTGTTATTTTCCATTCGACAAGAAATGAAATTATCTAACCTTTTTTTAATTTGCCTTCTGAGGCTCCAAAAATAGAAAAGAGCATGCATTTGGCTGAGAACAATCAATGCAAATGAGTTCATATTAGTCGCTACCACAAAACTCAGTTAAAAATCACAATGTATTCTGTCGAATTTTAACTTCTCATTATAACATAATTCAAGAGAAAGCGCGAATTTGTCCACATTTGTAAAATGTGGCGAACGCAAACTGTAATTCCCTTGAATAAAATTACTGCAGTAAAGTCACGGAATATAGCCGAGTCATAACCGAAAAGTTAAAAAAAAAAAATAAAATAAAAATAAAACAGTAGAATGCATTCGAGGTGCAGAAGTTAAAATCAATATTGGAATCAAGAGTGCAAATCTGTAACTTTAATTTCTAGATTGTTACCACTTCAATGGTTATTTTTATTATTTATTAATAGTTTGAAGAATTTTATCGGCCATTTTTTCATAGTCTTGCATCTTTCATGGTTTTTTTCTTAGAGAAAAGAAATCAATTTTAGTGCTGTATGAAACGACTTTAATAGATTGCATTCGAAACTTAATTTCGTTCATTGCTGACTTAATTCTTTTCATCTATAATATTTTAAGTTGGTTGATGATGATTTTTGGTTTCATCCAAGGGGCATGTAACTCTAACTTCACATTGTGATTATTGCGATTTTATTCAATTTGAATAATTTGCCACAAGTTTGAACGAGTATAAACAAGTGACGTATATAGACTACAAGTACACAACGAATACTCAAATCTGTACGATGTACATGTACAGTGTACACACGTACGCAGCAGACAAAACAAAATAATTTTGAAATTATTAAAACGATATTAAAAAGTTATTTTATATTTATTCCTTATACATAATGTTAATTTGCAAGTTCTGATTACACGATTTTGTGCGAGTAGTACGAATACCATAGAATAGAACGCAAGTACATGGTTTTGATTTATTTTGGCCTCAAAATAATCAAATACAGGCGAGTGATATGCCCCAAGATTTTACCAATATGATAAAGATCATCAAATGTCAAAATCACTAAAAAAACATTTCACGAAATTAATAAAAAAAAAAGAATCCAAATATTCTCATGAAAGGGAAACATGAAAAACCTTGAAAAATTGCATAGCAAAACATGTTTTATCAAGAAGGAAAAATCGAAGTGAGAAAAACTGCAAAAGAATGAAGCTTACAATTTATTGTTGTTTAACATTATTCGCACCAGCATCGCAAGCATGAAATATTATGTAACTCGACACAGAAAAAGCTGCAAAAAGCGCTCGAATGCGGATCATTAAAGGCTGCCGAACAACAGCAGAAACATACAGGAAAACACAGATATTACATACAGCCATTACTTTACTGGTCATCATTATTGTTATTAATTTCTTTTCAGTGGCAAGCGCCTTTTTGTAACGTTCCAATCTCGTTTGTTGCGGTTTTTCGTTTTGAGTTTTTAAAACATCCCAGTTTCTTTATCTTTTTCTGCACCCAGGGACAGAACACATAACGGCAAAGATGAAGTTTTTGTTAACCGATTTTTTTTCATATTTATTGCTCGTTACCTTCATCAGCACTATTTACCTTTGGTTTGTATACGAGTTAGCAAACAGCGTTTTGGTTCGTATGTTGTCCATTTAGTTGTTTGAATTTTCATTGTTGGTGCGCTTTAATGCAATTCCAGCAAAAATGTTGTGTTCAAACACTTTTTTCGCCTTACCACCCATGAGCATTCCCCTGACTAGTGAACAGCTCGTTTCATTAGTTGGTGCTGGTAATGTTGTTGATAATAACGTCGAAAATGAAAAAAAAATTTATATTTATAAATATTGTGCAATTTATTTGCGCTACACTCAATGTGGCAGCGTCCCTTTTAATTTTTCACTTCTCATTTGTATTTATGCAGCGCTTGTTAATGTTGCCGCATGTTCTGTCAATTCCTTTTTTATTGCATGCTATCGCAAAGTACACAAACTAGTTGGCGATGCGCATAAAATTTGCGATGTTTGTATACGTTAACGGTTGAAGGCGTGAAAGTATCATTAATTACACATGTTTAGTCAGGGTTTTTGTTTGTTTTCTTCGTGGTTAATCTATACTACAAACTAATCCGCTTCTATATCCGTCATTTTTTATAACTCTTATGTGTATATTTTTTCATGGAACTTGTTTTGAAATTATGACTTTTGTTGAAGAAAACTTCCATTTCTGTTCAATTGAAGTGATGAAATTGAAAGAATAATGCATTTATGATCATAAGAAAAATATTTTATGAATGAATTCTAATTAACTTTCAGCCTTGATAGTCAAACTTGTGTTAGATTTGACAATTGATAAAAGCTCATTGCATAGTTATGACAAATATCGTTTGAATTTTCTCTTTTTCAAAACACGAAGAGTTTCAAATGCTTAGCAAACCTAACGCAATGAAAATGAAAATGCATATACGGTAATGGATCTTCAGATTTTTTCATGTTAATCTTGTCTTTTGTAGTTTTTAAAAACTATATTAAATATAATAAATTCATACGATATGTGTAGTAAATTTTTTTTTTATTTGAATGAAGACATTTGTTTGAAAAGACGTCATGACGTTCATATTCAAAAACCAAAAGAGAAAATATTTATGTTCCAATGTTTTTTCCTACAACATATAAAATAGATAAGCCTATATCTTGCGTTTGTAAGCAAGTCAACCACTAATGAGAACCACTACGTTCTGAAGAAAATGAAAAGAGAAAGCTTAAAACATCTCACATCTTCTTATCTTTTTTCATTTGGATCAAGAGTTATGACACAAATGAAAATATTCCTGAGAATGGGAGAGGGGAAATATGAAAACGTTCATGTAGTTGATAATGTTTAAATAGTGAGATGTTGAACATTTTTTTTATGAGTTTTTTTGTTCATTTTTCATTATTTATTAACATCAAAGCAAGATCACATTTCATCTCATGATTGCCATTCATGTTCATTCGTTTGTCGAATCGAAATACATACATAAAATATTTTTTGCACTCGAGTGTTACATTTGGACTTACCCTGATGAATACTCAAATATCAACCGAATTTATTTTTAATCCAAAACATATGGAAAAAGTTTTTTATGGGCATTTTAAAAGAACGTTTGAAGCATAAACTATAATGAGACACAGAGTGATGTGAATCATGTTAGGTCAAGCGAGCGATAAGTCATGGGTTCGTAGTATGCATTTATTACCCATATTCATCGAGTTGATGCTATCACTTTTGCTATCCATACAGAATTTTACGGTCATTGAATGAAATAACTCAATACCATAGAGATGGTCATGCATAACGCATACATATTAGGCAATACATTTTGGACAATTTAAAGCTATTAGCTACTGATCGATTAACGTAGAACTTCCCTTTGGGAAGGTGACATAAATGGCTCGTGAATTAATTTATCACTTATTTTTCTTACAGTGCTCAAAATAATTCTTTAAGCATTTCAGAATCCTTTTTTTCAAGGAGAAAAGAGGTAATAAATTTCAATTGATGCAGGTTTGCAATTTAAGTGAATTTTTTTTTCCAAAACCAAATACTTTTTATTGAAACTAAAATTATGTATCCATTGAAACACTACAATATTAAACGTGATTTGAATGTTCAATGATACGAAATGAAATAGTATTAAAATCTAAGTCTAAATTATCTTGAGTATGTTTTTATATACACTGCGTGAACTGATTTTACTGAAATATCAATATATATATAATATTTAGATATTCACTGAAATATCACAAAAACATTGTCTAAAAAAAATTTGTATTTATGGTATTTTTTTGATTTTTCGATTTTTTGCTCCCAAAAAGTGCGAACTAATTTTTCCGTCACTTCACATTTCGAACGAAACAAGCAGTGTTGCTTACATTTATGCGATCTGTTTTGCTGTAATTTACCGTTAAGCATCTTTTTACGTCTATTGGTGCAATTTCGCAATAGTTATGACGCATTTGTCATCCAAAATTCAATCGATCAACAATGGGACACGGTAAACGATTAACTGACACCGAAAAGGCCAAAATTTCTACATTTTTAATGACTATACAAAAATGTCAAATTGTCAGATAGCAATGCTTTATACAACATTTTTCCGCGCAACTTTTCTACATAACGTTTTTCCTCTAAGCTGTTCAAATGAAAGACTAAGCAAATACTTCATACTTTACAATAATGCAATGTTATAAATAAAAATAGAAATTATATCAAGCTACAAAAAAGTTACTTCTGTTAAGAGATCTTGTGAGTCACAAGAGATCTTGCAAGTAGCAAGTAGCAAGTAGTAAGTAGCAAGTAGCAAGTAGCAAGTAGCAAGTAGTAAGTAGCAAGTAGCAAGTAGCAAGTAATAAGTAGTAAGTAGTAAGTAGCAAGTAGCAAGTAGCAAGTAGCAAGTAGCAAGTAGCAAGTAGCAAGTAATAAGTAGTAAGTAGTAAGTAAGAAGTAGCAAGTAGCAAGTAGCAAGTAGCAAGTAATAAGTAGCAAGTAGCAAGTAGCAAGTAATAAGTAGCAAGTAGCAAGTAGCAAGTAGCAAGTAGCAAGTAGCAAGTAGCAAGTAGCAAGTAGCAAAAAGTAGCAAGTAGTAAGTAGCAAGTACCAAATAGTAAGTAGTAAGTAAGAAGTAGCAAGTAGCAAATAGTAAGTAGTAAGTAGCAAGTATCAATATCACCAGGTGACATATTCCAATTATGTACTATTATATAAGAAGTATCCAAACTTTTATTAATCTTACATTTGTTTACTTTCAATGCGATTGTATCCCGTGACTAATTCTTTGTAAGATTTCCGAGTTTTGAATTGAATTGGATGTTTAGTCTAAGAATGAAAAAAATCTTTACAAATGTCTCGAACGAGATCATACAATGTAATATCGGTAGATGCTATCCAATGGATGGCATGAATATCCCGATATTTTGTCGTATCGCTGATGCGTCGTGTGCTCAGTATCGAAACGTTGAATTCTCTTCACTGGCATACTTGCTACATGTTGTGCGCATGAAAAGTGAAGAGAATGTATTAGAGCAGCGTTCAACGTTTCGATACTGGGCACACGACGCATCAGCGATACGGCAAAATATCGGGATATTCATGCCATCCATCGGATAGCATCTACCGATATTACATTGTATGATTTTTTTTGACAATGTTTTTGTGGTATTTCAGTAAATAGCTTGTTATAAAATTGCAATGAAAAAAAAAATCGAAATCTTTTCATTTTGTGAAGATATTTTCAAAAATGTGAGTGTCGGTAAAATTAGTTCGCGCAATGTAAATTTATTTAATCCATTGCATGCCAAAATTCATATTGGTTTAGTCAAACTCACTCTCCGACCATCTCATAAATGCTACAAATTTGTCGAGCCATGAAGAATCAGAAAGCATACTTCAAGTTAATGGTTTTAATCTGTATTATGACATGCATTTAAATTTTCCAAAGAATTTCCACAATAAATTTATGCAAATTGGAAATTGAATTCCAATGTGTATGTAAGGATACCTACTACATTCATAGATAGCTCCACAAAATATTTGAGCAATTAGTACATTTAGAATCAATTTTACCAAAGTTTATTTTCTTATCAAATTGAAAATACACTCCGCTTAGTGAAATTATTAAATTTTAGTTAAAAATAAGAAATTACATAAATTTGACATTGAATAATTTCATAAACTCGGTATTGTTTCAAAAACTAGAGTCATGCCATTATCGTCCTAATTATATATCTAAATTTCGACCCGAAAATATTATATTACATTGGAGTGTTTCGATTTTGGCATTTGATGAAAAACGAACTTCACTCTATATTACATGCAAAATTCTATTTCAATGTTTCACTATAATGCCGACTAGTCTATCAAAATGAGAAAATAAACGTTTTTCTTTGCTCTGAATCAAAAGCGATGTATCTATCTGTTTTGCACTTGTGTCTAACACAAAAGCGGATTAAAACTGATAACACTGTGAATGTATTGTGACACGTTATAAAAACTCAAGAAGAATAAAAAGATGAACAGAATGGAGAGTTTTTCAGTTAATTTCAATTATGTGGTATTGTTTTCAGGTCGAGTTGGAATTTTGAGGGTGTTTCAATTGTTTGTGACTTTTATTGGATTTGTTCTACAGTTGAAATGTAAATAAAGCCGTGTGCTTAATCGCATACGCAGTACAAATGTTTAATACCGACTCTCTGAAAGTTTAACAGCACTCGAGATACATATCTGATGTTCCATTCGTATTCAGAACAACTTTAATTAAAATGCAAATTTTCAATCTTCAGAGTTATTTTTTTAACTTTGCTATAGAAAGGATATATAAGTTTTTTGTGTCTTTCTATCGATTGCGTGTTGGATATGAAATTTTTTCTATTGAAAACCGTTCCATAAATAAGAAATTGCTGCGATTTAATCATACAAATGACTGCGTTAATTTTTTCTACAAATTATCCTGTCTGAAAATTTGTTGCCATCTCCAATTTGTTTAATTCAAATAATATTTATGTTCAGCGTTCTACTTTGTTTCGGCCTTTTGTACATTTTCCGGATTCGAAAATGGCATACAGAGTAGAGAAGTAGAAGATAGAAGTAGAAAAGCGACATGCCGCGAAAGTTTTGCTATCATTGTTCTCCTAACAAAAACAGGAACTGCAAGCAGAAAAACTTGATTCTTTCATGAATGTCAGAATAAATACGAGCAAAGAAATATGCTAACAGAATGTAAGTACAAAAAATATGGAATAAAATCGCAAACAAATATGAAAATTGTTTGAAAAAATACGATAGCATGGGATATTTAGAATATCGCATCTACCGTGTGTGCTATATCGTCAAATATATCTTAGCACTATCTCTCACTTCGATATTTTCATTGTTTTCTTCATTCGCACAGAAAATTGGCTGATATACTTTTTTTCGATTTGTTGGATAAGCCTAGGGCAGATGAATATCTATTTAGCTTTGAATTTTCTGTTATGCGTTTCAAACTAGTAAGTAATTTTTTCTGAACAAACTTCTTGGTATTGGTGTAACTTTGCCGACAGAAAATTGATTGTCTTGTATTGACAAGGAAAATAATTCAAGAATTCGATTTTTCTAGATGAGTGAATATTTATTGAATTTTATATCACAAAAGTATTTTATGGAAATGATAATTTACATCGCAACAGAGATCATTGTTTGTAAGGCTTGTCATATTATATGACTCATATATTTACACAGAAATGGAAATATAAATCACATAAATGTCTTTTAGCGATTCAAAACAGATAGTTGACGTTTTGCTAGAAGTTAATTTTGAACAAGATATTTGATCATCAAAATTCAAAAAATTATATATTATTTCTCTAAAAAATAATAATTGTTAGGTTCACCAAATGAATAAATTTTTTTGCATAATCCTCATTATATTTTGAACACTTTTCGCTGCTTTGAATAATATGTCTATAGACATAAGAAATTAATTAATAAATAAAATATAACACATGAAATTGATTGTTTTATGTATTACTTTTCATGTCTGGTAGACATTTTCTTCCTCGTTTTGATTTGAACCCTATTTAACTATATTCGAAGTGAAATCAATTTGCCCCGGTATTGTATGCTGAATTCCTGCATTCAAATTGAAAAAAAAATCCTCAACAGCTTGAAGCATTTATCATTATCTAAGCTGAATATAAATAATTTCGGTGAAACAGTGACATGTTATCACAATAAAATTAAACCTACTTTAAGGAGTAGAACATAGTAAATTTTTCATTAATTTATTATGCTCACATAGAGCTTGAGATCTATTGTCAGCTTGTTAGCATTTTGGCTGCTTGGTTGTAATGTGTGTTAATACGTGATCCGCTTTATGTCACCAGACATTTGATTACATTGCTGAAATGGAAATTCACTGTAATTCCTTGTATGGCGCAAATATAAACTGAAAAAAACTATATGCAATGTGCATAGAATGATGCTATTATTCCATCGAATTATGCAACTGTAGTTGCGAAACCTGAATAAAGATAAAAAGTTATGAAATATATGTAGATATGCATGCAATCTGGCTTTCGCGCGGATGAACCGCGAAAATTTACATTCGAACTGGAAAATTCGTGCAAGAGATTCACCTGGTTCTTGAAATGTAGAAAACGGCGATGCATGTTTAAATTACAAAGAAATCTCAAGTATATATAAAAAGCAAATTCACTGAATTACCACTTATGCAAACGTTCATGTTTTATTAATATTGTTTATTTTTTTCTTCTCTTTTTTCATTGCAGGTAACTGTTGTCATCAGAACATATTCACTTATTTGTTTAGTCACACATTTTTTCCATTGCTGTCATCATAAATTTTGTTAGTAGTCATTTGAGTCGCCAAACGTAAGTATATAAGATGGCTCTCTTTGCTAAATGTTACACTTTTTGAATTTACAAGCAGAGAAGATGAAAAACATATCTTGAAAAATTTGCTGTAAATGTCGGAAGACAGGTTATATTTACACGAAAGAGATAAAATGTTAAAACTATCTGTAAAACCGGAAACAATGCAACCGCAACAATTCCGCGTGATATATTGGACAGGAAATGACACAAAAATCGATTAAACAGTGAAAGAAAACATACATTGTGGAAGCAAAATATAGAAATTGTGTAGAGCTAAGAACGAACAACCATTTCTTAATCTCTGCTTGTTTTTGCAAACATCTTCAATGTGTTTAAACTGAATTTTAAACGCTTCGCAGACATCGAAACAATTACATTCACCTCCATTTAAGTTGCCATTTTGCACTGTACTCAGCAACAGACTGCAACATATGGCTTTTTGCAGAATCATTTTCGCATTTAGTTTAAAGTGTGAACCAGTAAATCACACCCGAATGTGCAAAGTAGCACCAAACAAAGCGAAATTTGAGGATGCACAGATTTTAGCGATACATTGAGTTGAGATCTGGAAAAAAGTATATAGCTAGGGGAAGACACAAGAGTTTATATTCTTAAAAATCACGGAATTCAAAGAATGATTCACAAAAATCAATAAAATTCAAAACTAATAAGAAGACAGCATAATGAAATAATACTTAATCAATAGTTTAAATGTCACACGAATATTGGAATTCACAGAAATCACAGAATTCCTAAAATTCACATTCTAGTTATTTGGATTTATGGATGTCCGTCCCCTAGGTACATAGAGTAAGGAAAAACCAACACAAACACACAAAAGGCGTATGAAGAAATGTAAAAAAAAGCGATTGCAATTTGCGCTGTGCACGCTATAAGAAAAAAAAATGCTCTAGTGTAAAACACAAAGTAAGAAGACGCCATTGAACAAATATTGTTGACAGTGCAAAGAGTTTGTAAATTTCCTCCAACCGAAATAAAATATGATACGTATACATAGGATTCTAACTGATTTGCTTAATTTCAATCTTCAACCTAATAGTTGAACCTATCAATACTGATACGAAACGAACTTTTTTTGAAATAAAATGGGATTTAGATACCAAAATTCTTTTTTTTATCATCATTAACCGACTTCTTCAGCTGAAATCGATGAGTTTGAACATTCAGGTAATCAATTGTCTTGTATTATGAATAGATAATTATATTAGAGTGAGTTTTATTATTTCATTTGACACTTTTTTTCGCAGAAGAATTTTTTACCATGAAATTGCCTTTTTTCCAGCTTCTATTATTTAGATTTGAAAAAATGGTTTTATTTTTTGAATCAACAGATTTTTATTCCTCCCAACGATGAAAAAAAATATTCTCACGATGATACATATGAAATGCTCCGAGGAAAAATGTTACACAGAAAAGTTCCGTGGGAAAATGTTATTATTAAGTGTATTCAACATACAAAAAACAACAACAAATACATTGAATAATAACATTTTTCCACGGAACTTTTCTGTGTAACATTTTTCCTCGGAGCCTTTCATATCAAATATAGCTACAGGCGGGAACTATTCGATTCAAAATAAAACGTTTTTATTCGGTTGATGTACGGTTCACCATTTTCACGATTGAATGAATCTGTTTGCTTTTTACATTGAAACCGCTATTGCATACTTTTTGTGAACGTCCACATTCATTCAATTTTCAAAAGATTTCGATTTATTGAACTGCATTGTGTTTTACTTGAATTGGAAATCAAACGCATAACAACAGAATGTACATATAATTGCGCCACTTAACATGTTCAATTTTGAACATTTAGAACCATTGTGAAATTATTCACACCAATAAAAATCTCATTGCATATAAACATAAGTAAGCAATATTAAAATGGATCGCAATACGCCCCAATAATTTCAATAACCATTTATACATACTTATTTGTTTTAAAAATAATTAAATCGAAATATTTAATGTTTCATTTAGCTCTACATCAAAAACATTCCATTTGAAAACACATAATTCGAAATAATTGTCTAAGCAGATCAAATGATATTTAATATCATCCAATAATCTCCATAAAAAATTCAAACATAAATGGTTAAATTATCATAATATTTTCAAATAATTTTAACAGAAATTATCCAATTTTTTGTTAATAATGTATTTAACTTTTTTCGGCATCTGCGCTAAGCGAATCGAATATACTTTTGTGTGTTTATCTTCAAATCTATTGAGAACATCGAGAGGAGAGTACGTAAAAAAATTCAAAATAATTTTGAAAAAGAAGAGTATGGAAAATATCAATTCGGCTATATTAAAGAGGAGAGCAAGTTCACTTAAATACTAAATACTTATTTATTTATTTATTTATTTATTTATTACGAAACCTAAATTTATGTCAATATGTGCTCACTAGCAAACTAGTAAACATGCTGGTCAAAGACCCAATGCGACATAAATTCCGCCCATGGTACGACTTTAGCAAAGAGAATACAATCAGGGGTGGGGTGATATTAAAGAGAAGCTTCAATACCAAGATTGGGTCCGGAAAACCATGGTAAAACCGGCTTGCCTCTGGAGAGTCATGGGAAATACAATAATAATTTAACTTAAAATTAAATTACGTTAACAATTATAAATAAAGAATAACAATAACAAAAAAAGTAAAAATAAAGTGTAAAGAAGAGAAAGGATAGAAGAGAGAGAAATAGCTTAAAACTAATTGGAAAAGAAATTGCACGACATGCCACCGAGTGAATGGAGATTGATTATATTTTTATATATAATATTATTGCACGGACCATAGATGAATTTTTAACGCGTTTTTAAATGAAGATAGCGAATCATTGTTTCTGATTTCAAATGGTAAACTGATCCAAAAATTAATTGCAGAGTAACTGAATACGCGTGTGTCAAATGCGGTACGTGGATTAAAATTAATGCGAATGTTGTCTGGATAACGCGACGTTTCTCCGTTTCGAATGAACATGTGATTCAGGTATTTTAAGAGCCTTTTTTGACAACTGCTTGAATATTAAGACGGCCGACTGAAGCTTTGCTCTACTTTTCCGTCAAGCGGCGTCAAACCATTCAAACGCTCACGATATTCAGTAACATGTTCACTACGCTTCAATCCGAAAACATATCTAATCTTATCGTTATCAGCAATAAGATCACGGTTGAGCTGATTTTGAGTGCTATGTGCACCCCAGCCATAAGTTACTACATTCCCATAATCCATAATGGGGTCAATGAGCGCTGCTGCCATATATATGTTTGATATAGTTGTGTATAAAATGCTTTGTGTGCCGTATGCGATTTAAAACACCATACACTTTTTGCAATTTACACTTGTCATGTTCTTGGAAAGAGAGATTTTCGTCAAAAATAACACCAAGGTTTTTAATTGACTTACAGAATTCAAGTTTTTCATCACCAATTTTCACATCATTGATCGCATCAAAATTTAACCGACTTGTATGATATTTAGAACCGATGATCATTACTTTCGATTTAGAACCATTTAATTTCATACGCGACGTTTAATAAAATCATTTAATTTTGCGAGATCCGAATTTACTACTCCCGTACTCTCTTTTAACCAATTTTTAGTGTTGCAATTAC
Source organism: Resseliella maxima (assembly GCA_029041755.1). Taxonomy (NCBI): domain Eukaryota; kingdom Metazoa; phylum Arthropoda; class Insecta; order Diptera; family Cecidomyiidae; genus Resseliella; species Resseliella maxima. The sequence goes on from JAQOWM010000003.1 coordinate 61,465, forward strand.
TTATTCTCCTTTTTTGCTATAAAGTCGGATGAACATATTCTCCTCTCGATCTATTCAATAGAAATAGTCAATGAATTCCATTAAACAAATTTTGTTTTAGCTGTTAGTGGCAAAAGTTTATGGGGTTTTGTCTTTGAAGTTGTAATAATTGGAAAATTGATATTTGGCAGATTCATATATGAATGATATGCATACTTTTGATAAGTAAATATTAAAAATTATAACTTTAAATCTTAATTTGTTTAAACTATGTGAATCGTATACATAATTGGAAGAATGCATGTATTTGAATGAATTGACGTTTAATTTTAACAAATAATAAGCTTTGTAATACATCTAAAATCGCTTTGAACTTTTTTTTCATTAATTACTAAAGTCTTTCTAATTTTGTATAACAAAATCATACCACAACAAAACATTTAATATATCAACATAAGATAGATAACGCATCATAAATGCTAGTCTAAATTCTTAAAAACTGTTTTGACTTTCCACACTTTACTGGAATATGTTTCATTTATAGATGCAAATTTCAGATATATTTTGCATTGCCGTCGGCAAACTTACGAAAATTTGTGAATAGACAACAATTTTCGATGGTTTTAAATGGATGAACCACATATAGTTATCTGCATTCCATAACGGCTGCTAACTAATAACTATATATATAAGCATACAATATACACATTGTGACATGGGTTTCCTCAGTCAACTTAGCATTGAGCCAATTCATAAATGTGGTCCACTCGCCATGTTTCATTCAAAATTATGTGTTGACATTTTCACATCTGCGTTCAATTTTTGTAGTTGCATAAATTGGTGATTTTTCTCTCTATCTCTTCTCTTGGTTAATTATTTCGATGTGAATGATGGTATCTGATGTTTGACGTGGCTGAAAATGGCGAATACGAACAAAAGTGAAGATAAACCAAATATTTGCATTTTCACCATGCTTGTACAACAAGGCTTTAAGTTATGCATCGCACATTCAGTGAATCGAAAGTGCATCGGGCATGTTTGCGATGAATGTATAGAGGAGAAACAAACGAAAATGAAAAATCGTGCATTCCACTATGCAATAGAGCTGTTGATTTCAACATTGCAACGACGTGCAAACATGGCAGTCGAAAATGAAATTTGTCAACTTTCCTGCGCATTCATATGCATGTGTTTTGCACATTGTGCATACGTCAATGTTCAAATTATTGCGTTGAATGGAGAACTATTAACATTTTTCATTGACAACCAAATAAGTAAATATCGTTGCAAATTCAATGCAATTTATTGATTGCGTATAGGAAAATAGCTTCAAATTGTAGTGAATGAATTCCATTTAAACAGGTAATTAAATTTTTTGTTAAAACTATGGAAAAACGAATAGCTTATTCTGATTGAATGTTGCTCATTTGCACATAATGGATAGCCACTGACCGGTTAGTGAACATTTTAGCGAATTGTATTTCATCAATGGGGATATTTCCAGGTTTTTTTGTTCTCCGTGCCACATTTTAAACCCAAAATCATTGTAATAAAATATAAACTGTGAAGCTTTTTGTGTTTCACGGTATTAAAAATGAGTAAAATAAAAAACTCCAAAAAAACATTTTGCTTGCAAGTTGCAAGTTACAGTAAAGAGCATTCGGAATGCAGTGCAAAAACTTACTGAAACATAGGAATTTTCTGTAGAATATTCACTGTAAAGTTTTTGAATTTTGGAATTTGTTCAAAATGTTGCTGTTTTTGTGGTTATGCTGATTTTCAAAATTTCTTCTTGTTTGTATCTTCATTACATTTAAATATAATTTTACATCTGATTTTTTTTTGCTTTAAACAGCGCTTTATCCTAAATTAAATTCAAAATTTCTAGACCGAGATCAGGAACAATTGTCTCGTATTTCTATTATAATAATATAAAATATGCAATCGATATCGTGAGAGAAAATGTCGTATAATGTTATTTTTACTATATACGATACATACTAGGTTATGTGCTACATAGCTATTGTTTTATAACTCCTTATACGGTATTTACTGAATATATTTAATGAAGTACCTATACATAAGTTCTTACAGTATTTAAAAGATATAATTACCACTTTAGTTTTGTTTAATTGATAACGTAGCTATTTTCCTTGTGGTGAAAACTCATGTATTGTAACTGTCAATTGAAAAAAATATTAAGCACAGAATTTATGCTCATCTTTCAATGACGAAAAATTACATGTTTTAAGTTAAACATTCAACAATATTTTATACTGTTAATGTAAACTGTAAACTGTAAATTCTTATTGAACGATATTCAATTTTTGCTCAGTTTTCAATTTTCCACTCTAACCACTATTAAAATTATTAATTTATTGATCAGGCTTATAGTATAGTTCCATACGACCGCAATATAAATTCAAATAGATTTCGTGATACTTCATGAATAGTTCCATGAAATATAGTAAAAAAATGGCATGTTTTTATTCGGGGTCTGTTTCACCACATATTCCACTATATACCGAAACTAAGTCAATAAATTTTCATTTGTTTCCAGTATATCCATTTTCCGCGACACAAGTGAGGTAGTAACTGCGGTTAAAAATAGATGGATAATGTTATTTGAGCTCTCATTTTGATCATAAAATACAAAAGAGAAACTTCACAGTTCAACCAATGTAACCGCTAAAGTACATCGTCAACTAACCACCTGCTGTTTATTTATTATCACTTATCTCACTCGTCTTTACAAATAGTGGAACATTCGGCTAAATCGAGAGAAAAAATATGCTAATATGCATCTTTTATAATTTTAATTTTTAATAATGCAGTCCAAAATTTGAAACGCAATATCATGATTGAGAATTTGATAGTGATTTTGTGCAGTATACCGAACTAAAAAATGTCGATAAAAACCAAACAAATCATCGCAATACCTTGAAATAAACCAAATGAGGACAATACTAATTAAAAAATATTGCAAATGATAAAAATGTGAAAAATTAATTTTTAATTATAACTCGTTGTTAAACAACAACAAAGGAATGTGAGAGCATTAGAGAAAACATTTAGGTGAAAGTGAAAAATAGAGTAATACTAAAATATAGTAATAATTGCTCATATTTATCCAAAACCGCTTTTAAAACATAAAAGAATACACACACACAAATATTTGACAAGTCATGTACGTGTTCAGTACAAAATACAGGAACAACTGATATTCGTATAATATTCACACTATTATACTTTTACCGTATAATTCCCCTCCAAATTTCACCGCACAGTACCGTGTGAATTTGCAGGAGAATTATACAATACAAGTATAATAGAGTGAATATTTGTATAAAATTCGGTTGTTCGTATATTTTGTACTGAACACGTACATGAGTTGTCAAATATTTGTATGTGTCTAGTATTTGAATAATATAATAATTTTTATGCACGAATATCCCGAACGCAAATATTCCTTTTGGAAAATTAGAATTGAAAAAAAATGCGAATTCAAATGCAAATCGAGAGAGAACAATGGCTGAAATTAAATATTTACAATTATTAAAATGTCATCCGATTAATTATGGCTATTCGGTAAATCGTATTTGCACAAACATGTTCGTAAACAATCCATTCATTTGCACAGGGAGAATGGATAATATTATGATATCCCACACATTACAAAAAGAGTGAGCGAGATGAAAAAAATTGATTTAATCCGACACTTGTGTTAGCTTTCATCAAATGTGTTTTGGTTATTTTTGGTTATATTGTTGCTTAAAACCAATGTATATCATCACAGTGGTTACGTCGATTCATCCTGATGTTCGTATATACAAACATTTACATCGATCGAAAATTAGATACACGGAAATTTATTGAATTGGATGCACAGATGCGACTCGCTTGAAATTGTTCGAATGAGTCTAGATTCAGCGTGCATAACAAATGGCCTCCAAATATCTGATTGTTACAGTAAAATCGATTTTCATAGATTTTCTAATTGTCGATTTGATTCTATTTCTCTTTCTATTTTCGTGCTTAATTCCGGCCTGAGTTCGACTCAGCCTTGCTATCGTTCCAAAGAATCGAGATTCATGCATAAATTTGATAGTATAAAACAACACGTTTGACCAATAAATAGCCCAAGCATCATTTTATCTAGTACATTTGGTATGGTTTATACTGACCAATAAATTGGGGCTTTGTCTCGATAGCTGTTATTATTCCTGTATCGTTGGATGTTGCTAACATTATATATCATTTTATTTATAGCTACATGTAGTTGACGAAACGCGTAATACCAACTGCGATTCGTACACATTGCATTGCATTGAACAAAGGTTACAAATGAATCTTCGTGAATAATGTTTGGAATGCATCTAATTAAAAGTTTCGGGCTAAACTATATGCCAATATAAATAGTGCAAAGCATATCGGAAATATTCATACGGACTCGGCTGATTAATCTATTTTTGCTGGTTTTTCCGGCAATTTGTCATACATTGTTGCAGACTAAATCATAAATATTACACATTTCCATTAGTTGACATGCACTAGTTCACTATTCAATTAACTAGCCTCACAGTGACATGAATTTTACGTTGAAATTCATAAGATACGCAAACAAATTCATTTAAAACTACAATCAATAAAATTGTTTCAATGTCACTTTATACTTTACTGAACGACTAAGTTTGCTTGTTTCCAGTCACACTTATTTTTACTTAACAGATTATAAAAAATCAATGATTTATACGAATGAAAATCAATAAAATTGATGGAATAAGCTAAAGTAAATTATAAGCTTTATTCATTTCATTAATCTTTATTGGAAAGTCTTAATTGTCTTATATTTCTAAGAACACTTTCTTGTATTGGTCTTACTTTAACATATTCATTATTTCCACTTGCTTTCGCTTGTGATCTCAATATTTTTTTACTTCTCCGCACACACCATACTGTGCGTAAAAGTATTGAAATCGGTCAAAAAATTAAATCCATCCGAAAACATACACGCAAGAAAAAACTGAAATAAATGTCAAAGTCTTTATTCCAAGTAGGAGTAATAAATGGAACACAACATAATAGAGTAACAATGTATTGGTTTATTCCATAATAGAGTACACGTTAGACTTACATTCCAAGCAATTGGAGTGAATCCTGCGACATTCAAAATATGCGAATTTTGTCAATTCCGTGAATATTTTAAGTAATGTGAATTTTATGTCATTTGTTATATATATGAAATACAAATACAATGCCTAATAGAAACAAAATTTCATCTTCTTCTTCAATATGTATTGTATGGCATTTCAACTCATACACAGACAACGAATGTAATTGTATATCTGTGTTTGAGTTAAAAAGTAAGAGCCATGAAGAAAAAGAAGTATTTTTGCAACATACTACGTTTATAAGTAGTATTATACTGCATATTGTGGATTTTTGGACGTAGGATTCCCCTAGGTCAAAGCAATTTATGTAAATCTAACGTATATATAATAGAATAAACCAATACATAGTTACTCCATTATGAAGTGTTCATACGCATAGTTCCATGATTTGTCACCTGTGACGATGTTATACACGGGTTTTGAGCCTCTGTGGTTATATAATATAACTTATATTTCTTGAGCATTTTTTAGCATCAATCGACACGAGCCTTTTTCTGAGTTATCGTCAAATTATGTGGGATCCAACAAAAAAAAAATCTTTTTCACACCTAAATTTTCAAGCAAGATCTTATGTATGCTAGTCATACCAATGCCTAAGGTTGTCTCAATCTAACGGTATATCAAATGACGATTTTCCCTTATCAGTTTTTCTACGGCATCAATGTTTTCTGGGACAACAACTGATTTTGTACGACCTTCACGGAATTCGTCAGTGAGAGAAAGGCGACCACAATCTAACTCGTTATACCACCGAAATGTAGTCGCATTGCATGCTTTTTCGTCAAAAGTAGAATTAAGTTCATTCATGCACTGTTGTGGACATAATACTATACACGTTGGAAATTGTAGAAAATTATTGCACGAAAATGATCAAGAGTTAGTTCCATTTTTTTACCGAGAAAAATTTTTCACTTTACCGTAAACAACACAAATGACGCTCATATGACAAAACGTTTTGAAGTCATTTATGCTAAGACATGTCAAACTTTCCCGAGGAAATGTTAGTTTTTACTGGAATGACATTAGTTTCGCCATGTCGCAACACTTAAATAGCAACCTACGCAACAATATGTAACTCAATGAGAGCAAATTTATCATTCCCATCTCTATAGGATCTTCCCAAGACGAGATCACCGAACCTCATTTCGATAAATGTTGCAATTGGTCAAAATTTCAAAACACATAACATGATTTCTTCACTTTTTTAACATCGGAGAGCAACAAATTTCATATAATGTTAATGATAAAATAATTCCAAAATAAAATCAAATATATCATTTGTCTTAATTCAATCAAAGAGATTTTGATTTTGCTTTTAGTTGGACATTTTTTTTCAACGTGTTCGTTCAGAAATATTTACCCACACCCGCAAAACACGTTTTTCAGTTCCACTTTTTCATGATTTGAAATTTCAATTTGATGCACTATTGATGATTTATGAAATATACTACCATATTATTTATTAAACATCTATGCGAATGTCATTAATTTAATATGAAATAATAAAGAAAAACTTATTTATGTGATTTACAAGGGTAATCGAAACCAATCTCCCTGAATGTGGGAAGGAAAATCTGTTGAATACAATTTTGAACATAACAATTTTGGTGTAATCCAATTTTTCCTCACTCTTGAAACCAAGCTAGAAACTAGTACAGTAGATTGCAAATGACACAATATAATAAATGTCGTTATTCGAGAAGATTTTCCTGTATCTGTGTAAAGAAATGTGACATCTGCCTAGCGATGTGTTTCAAAAGGATACAATAAAACACATTTCTATCCACAGTGGATGTTCAGTAATAGAAAAAACGAAAGACGTGGTTTGATTTGATGCTGAGACCAAAAGAAAGAGAGTAAAATCTGAGTTTTTTTTATGATTTAAGAAATGTAAGTGTATAGTTGTATTAGGTACAATAAAAACTATGAAATTCACGCTGCCACGACTTTCTCAGTCGATGTAGTCAGTATACGTTATTCATATTATTCTTCAGCTCAAGTTGATCTCGACAGCAACAACGATGCGACATAACATACACTCGGATGCATTTGTTCAGATGAATTTTCATTTTTATCAAATTTTATATACTTCAATTTTTCTCTGAGTTTTTCTTTATGCAGAAATTTGAGCCGACAAAAAGTAAATTGTCTGTTACACTCTGCGATTCTTCGAAATACGAACTTATTCAGATGCTTATTACAAGGACCAAACATGTTTGAATTCCATGATATTTTATTAGAAATTCAAAAAAAAGTAAGAATAAAATGCATTTGGTTATTTATGTGTTGAGTGTCTGCGCCTGCAAACGATGCACAAAAATGAGTTCGAGATATGCTGAAGAGGACAGAAGAATTGAAATAAAATAAAATGGCTCAAATGTATTCAAAGTACGTGTTTGTTCAGGATGTATTTGACTTGTGCAAGCTGGAAATATCAAATTCACAACCATAAAAAAAGTTCCACATTGAGAATAGCATTTGTGTCGAAATATGCTCACGACAATTCCTGCATCATTCACAAGTGGTTTTTCTTGCTTATATTTCTATTATCACTAGTCAGATTGAAGTAGATTCAAAAACTTTCGGATAACAATTCAATAGAGTGCAACTCATTGTAAACACTATGAACCAATCTTATTCATATTTATTTTCACTTATTTGTGCTGCCCAATTGTAAAGATATCAGAAAAACTTCCTTGCACCATATTGTTTAAAATTCAAAATGTGCTGGACTCCAGCTGCAACCAGTTTCATATATATTCTCGACATTTGCGACCAACATTTGACAATTCATATTTGAACGAATATTTTTTAATGTGAATGCTCCACAATTCTCAAATTTATGTTGGTAATCTGCATAATAAACGAATTTTTTTTTTGGTGGACGTTCTGGAATAAGTATCGACCATGTCAGCACCCAAACCATTCTAAAAATGAAATCGGAAATACAGCGCAAGAAATAAGGTTTAAGTCACCCACATTTTTTTTCAAAAATTTTTTTTTTTTCGTTATTTCTTCATAAAATTAATAAATAATCATTTTAAATATATCTTAGAAGAAAAATTGGCAAAATATTTAATTTGGATCGATTTTTCCAAATTTTTTCGATTTTTGGCATGTTTGAAGTACGAAATAAGTTTAAAGTCACTCTACGTTTTCTGCACGAAAAATCATTCTATTGACACTTCGGTCATTTGTTTTTGTCACCAATGAGGTGCATAACGGCACCTTTGCGAGTCTATTTGTGCAATTTCACTATGATATGGCACAGTTGTCATTCCAAATTTGATCAAACAACAATGGGTAAGGGCAAGCCAAAATTTCCACAATAAAAGGCCGAAATAGCCAAAATTTCCACAATAAAAGATTATAGTAAGTTGTCAAACTGAGAGATAGCAAAGGAAATCGGCCGTTCTAAAGTTGTGGTGAATAATTTCATCAAAAATCGCGAGAATTATGGAAAAGATAACGTGTCCGGCCGGCCGTCGACGATCACAAGTGTCGAAAATGCCGATTAATTCGAAGTGCTGGCAACAGTTTCAAGTCCGCTCGTCAATTATCAAGTGAAAATGATTTGCCAGTTGGTGTTCAACATATTCAACAAATTTTAAGTGTTTCAAAACACTTAAAATACAAGAAAATGAAGCGCAAACAGGACAATACGCCAATTCATTTTCAACAATTGGCCGGCAAAATCTCCAGATATGAACATAATCGAGAATGTATGGGGCATTTTGGCTCGTCAAGTATACAAAAATGTCAGGCAATACAACAACAAAAACGAATTGACTGAAGCCATCGTGGCCGCTTGGCAAAACATCCCCCAGGCCAAAATCTAATCGCTATATGACAGTTTACCTCGCCGAATTCTCGCATTTTATGTGAGAGTTATTTCAAAGGCAAACACACAAAATATTAATTAATTTTTTTTCTTAAAATGTGATTTTAGCATTAAAAACTTCAAGTGACTTTAACCTTATTTCGCACTTGCAACAAGCAAAAAATCAAAAAAAACTTGAAAAAATCAAATAAATCAAAATATTTCACCAAATTTTTATCTAAAATATATTTTTAAATATTTACAAATAAAATTTATGAAGAAATAACGAAAAAAAAATTTCAATTTTTCATGTTTTTTCCAAAAATGTGGGTGACTCTAACCTTATTTCGTGCACTGTATAGACAAAAAATCATTTTCTATAATTTCGAAAAATCAATTAAATATCCAAAGCTCTGAAAAAAATCTACATAATCAATGGTTTTATTTTATAGAGAATTTAATCAAAGAGTTATTTCAAACTGAGTTCAATAACTACTAAATTTCTGAATTTGCTTCAAATAAATGATAAATTGCACGTATTAACATTAAAAATTATCAAAAACACCAAGCGAGTGAAAGTGTCTTAAGGCAAAATAATATCACACAACATTTGCTTTGATTTTTTTTCAAGAAAGTAATCTTTTAAGAAGCATTCCATGGTCTTTAATTCTAAGCAAATAGATAAAACGACAAACATAAGAGTATGCTACAATGACGTGAGACAATTTTGTTAAAAGCTTAAAATTACTAGCAAATTTATAACATCTGAAAGCACAATGTGTTCGCAGTCTCGTTAGAAAAAGTCAACTGAAAAGTGTTTCAACGGGCAGATATATCGCATGTAATCTTTTGCTATTTCAGTTTATCTACACTAGCGTGATCATGCAATAGAACAGTTTGAAATTTTCTCTCGTTTATATTTTCACATCCGGATTCTAAAAGAGAGGAATCCGTTTCAGAACGTTTACGATTACGTTTTCTGAATTGATACATCCTGCAACAATTGGAAAAACGAGAAGCAAGTCTGTTAGTGTGTTGAAGCGAATGGACTATTTGTGTAGAGCACCATTTGAAATCAAAGCAAATGAAATGAAAGTGTCGCACAACAAATTTTCTTGGTTGCAATCAGTGTAATACTTAAAGAATTGAATCGATATCAGTTTGCAACTGGTAACAATCAAGTGAATGGTTTTCACAAATTGATTTTATGCTTTGTGTTCAAGCCGATCAATCGATTCAATATTCGAAGTGCCAAAGTATATGGAAACAGTTATTTGTCACCTTTTCTTCATAGTACTTTGCATTTTGATACTGGATTTGTTGGACAGTATTTTGAAGAAATTTATATGGATCATGTGACTTTTTCTATGTACTTTCGTGTCATATTCTATAATCTTATTCATGTAACGACAATCCTATCCGTATTTTATTACATTTGTAGCATTCACTTCGATACATGATTGGCTTTATTTTCAAATGCAATGCAGTAATGACGAAGGAAAACAAATATTCCATCAGACGATGTTTTCTAATGTGCAATGTACACAAACTATTATACACAAAAGGGGAAACCTGTTTGAGATTTGTTAGCCCATAAAATGTCATTGATCGGAAAGAAATTTACATTATTTGTTTTTTTTTCTACAGTTTATTTAAACAATTTGTGTGTGTTGTTTTCATTGTTTGATGTTTTTAGTGTACGTGAATATGTAGACGTTTGCCACTGTAGTCGTTTCTATTATGGTAACTTCATTGCATTTACGTTGAAACGGGAAAATAATCGAGAAGCCATACAACAACAATCATGTGAAAAGCATAGGATAGAAATCCTTTTGGCTTACATGGAATTCGAAAACATTATTTGACTCTTGCATAAACAATATTGGATCAGTGCACAATAGGCGATTGGTTTATGAATGCGAAAAAGGATATGGAAATGTGTTTGTGAATGGAGAGTGAAAAAAACCATGGACATAAACACTGAACAATACACAGAGAATAGATTTCAAAATACCATGAGCAAAAGTATTTGCCAGATTTGTTTATTCAGTTCACAGCCTGTTTGCATGAGAAAAGATTAAAATATCTTTTTTTTCACATAAACACATCGATAAATTGGCAAAAAGGCACGGCAAACAATGTCATTTGGATTTCTACGACAAAGACAATAGTCAGCGACTGTATTGTATATTGAGCACCGGAACTGTAAATTTAGATATTAGAATCCCAATATAGACATTTAGTTTGCAAACATGTTTATATTTCTTTTGACTTATTACTTGATTGAAAGAGTCACTAAAATATGCTATTCTACGAATATATTAAAATTTTTTGAAAACCATATTTAATTCAATTTTGAAAATAATCGATCAAAATATTGGAATTTCTTTGAACCAATGAAAATATTCGTATTGAATAAAAAATGATTGATCGATGCGATTTTGTACTAAAGGTGAAAATATACACCATATTTAACTTGAATCCCTTGTGCAAATAAAATAAGTGACTGGTTGAGTGACTTTTGTATTTTTTATGAAATCTAATCAGTTATAACCAAACCGATTAATTTGGGACATTTTGGCTGGTTTTCTTATTGAAAATATTTAGCTAAAAATGGTTAAAAGTGAGTAAAATCGGTTAAAATCGGTTAAAATCGGTCAAAATCGATTGATAATTCACTCATTTTGTCTCAAATTGACCGATTGATTATTAGTCAATCATAAAATTTTCACAAGGGATATTTCAAGCCCTATTTGTGCAAAATTTAATCATTTTTGTTTTCGTTTTTTCAACATCACAACCATTTTAAGGTTAACATATTTGCAAAAAGATTCGGCATTCAATCGCATTCCGATGTGTGCATTTTTTTTGTTTTTATACGAGTGAACATTGCATTCGCGTTGATTTTTAAATTCAAAACCATTTTGCTTTTGATATGTATGTTTTCCATACAGTTTAAATGGAATCTGGTTGGTATGCATGGATTTATTGGAAAATACTTGACTATGCGTAGTCATAGGTTTGGTTAACAAACGCAAAAAAATAGCACAATACCATTGCCAATACAGCATTATTAATGGATATATTGTAACAATGATCTCAATGTTACTGTAGTCAGTGATACACGTATAATATAGATATAAACAAGCTTATACGTAGAAATGTTATAACATAAATTTACTTAAATTGGAACGGGAGAGAATTTTGTGTGCGTTGAACATTTAGACCCTTGTGGTTAAAACTTTTGTCCTGGCTTTCCAAATTATGTTGGATAAATACGCTGTGATTCGGCCAGTAGTCAAGTTGTGATAATATAAATTGCATTCTTAACTACATATACTGTATATTGTTGGAAAAGTCAACATGATATATTTTCATGTTTCTTCCATATAGAATTTTGGGATAAATTTTAATATAAGAATGAAAACATTTGAGCAATTTTCCAAAATTTTAAAAAAATTATTTTGCAAAAAGTATTTCTTACTATGCTTAACTATTTTTCTTTGTTGAATTCTATGAAATTCGTTATCATTTTACAGTATCATTTTACCATTATGAAGGTACTTGTTCGGTTTGACTAAGTAGAATTTATACACTTACAAACAGCGAAAATCACCGCTAATCTATGTGTTTGTAAATTGTTTGAAAATACTATTTGCTATAGCTCCTTTCTCGGATTTGAAAAAAAAGTTGTAAAATGAAAAATGATTGAGTAAATCAAAAGTAAAAATTTATTATTAGACATACCGAAATTAAGATTTTAATTTTTTTTAGATTTCTTGTTTAGGTAAATTAGTTATTGTAACGAAACGGAAGGGAAACTCATTGATGAGTAGTTCATATTGTTATAATGCATGGTATGAAATTGTTGCTTTTATTAGTAAATTGATGTAACAAAATGTTACTTTTTGTTACATTGCATATAGAGATGGCATATGGTTAAACCCTTGGAGTAAACGAGAAATTTTAATCATGAAAACATGTAATTTGCCTATGGAGTAAAATTCCAAAGCGGAAAATCTCTTTCACAATGTCCTATCAAAATTGCATGTATTTCTTTTTATTGTATTGGCCCGTTGAGCTTGTAATGCAATATTCAAATAGGTTTGACCTTACTATACCAATAATAAACATAAAGAAATAAGTAAAACACTTGAGACAACGTACAACATCTTCATATCACGTAATAGATCAATTTCATAATCTCATCTGGATGCGACATTTTATTACAAAAGGTTTCATATTGACAATAAATCGATTGGACCAGAGTGCAGAGTAAGTGTAGTCGAAACCTATCAGATGACTGTTATTGAATGTATATGGTATACCATATTTATATATAAACAATTCTTCTAAGTGTATTATCTATCATTTCAGATTATATTGTATCTTCCTACGTTGCTTAATAATCATTTCAGATTTTTCATCTCTAGCCAAGGGGAATTTAACACACATAAAAATCACTAAAAAGAGACAAGCAAAACATTCTTTTTTACAACAATATTCATTTAATACGTCAATATTCACGCATTTCTAACGAAACAGAATATAGAGCATATTGATGAATATGTAGAATTTTAAAGTATTGTGGTGAATAATGAAAATTTCCATAAATATCAATTGTCAAATTGTCAAATTGAAATGTCATAGAAAATTTTTCATTTCGATCTTCTTTATCGACACTTGTCATGTTAATCTAGGCAATACTGACACGGTGCTAGACATGGTGTTATTTTCGCGAACGCGATTATCATATCCACAATTTATTAATATTAATTTAAGGCAGTCACAGCCTGGAAAATCATTCCAAAGTACTTGGTAAAGCTTGGTGTCTTTTTGACATTTTCTATTTACTTGGCATATTTAGTGGAGACGCCACATATATTATCATTGAAAATTATGAATTAAATAAGTTTTATGTTGAAAATGGCATCTCCACATATCGCATCAAGACTAAAAGCTCGAAAGACACCAATATTAAGGAAGAAATTTACAGATACTTTTATCCATAATTAAGACAAAATTAAAGATTATTATCATAAGGTTATATTGCATGCCTTTGAAAACATCAAAACATTAGATAAATCTGATTTATCGGCATTCAAAATATTCACTTTTTTCATACCGTATTCACCACTATTCACCATAATGGCAGTAATATCGTTGTAGCGACGAATGAGCACCATCTACACCTAATGCTGTCAATCCGATGCACAGCAATAGGATTTCTTCTTCTTTTTTTTTCTTCTTCTTCTTCTTCTTCTTCTTCTGTTAAAATTTCACCTAACAACAAATCGTATATGATTAACTGCAATAGTAATAGATGGCACCACATATGCGTTTACAATGAAGTTTGCGTTGTCTTTTATGTATTGTTCGCAGACTCAGCCATATTCTCTCATAAGTATGACAAACGATCAAAATCATTGTTTATTAGATTCAAGATAAATAATATCCTGTATTAAGACAGTTTGCAAAAAGCCTCTAGTCTCTAACAATAATAAGTACAAATTTGACTAACTTTTTATGAAAATTAGAGTGACGATGTTACACTTTCATAAAAATTAGCGCAAATATATTTGAGCTTACTAATTCGTAGAGTAGGTTTCATGGGGAGAATAAATGTAGGCCTTGTCTGATCAAATATTAAACAGACATAGTAGATAATATAAATAAGGATAACGCTGCATAACATTCTAAATTCAACATGGATTTGCGTGGCGTTTAGCGGCTTTTAAAATATATAATATACAGTGCCGACAAAAAGTTTGGGTACAATGCATGTTTTTCATACAAATAAAAGTTTTTTCTTACTCAAAAAGTATATGTAAAATGAAAATGTAATTTTTTCTTCTGAATTTCTTGAGATCGATTTTAGTTCAAACTTCGTGATTCCTTTACGGACTTTCAAAGGCCAGAAAAATTTCTGATTCAATTTACATATAAAAATGGTCATTTTCAAAGGAGTCACGACACAGATTTCAATTTTGAGAAGAAAATGAAGATTTTAGTTTGATAATCGACCTGAAGAAATTGAGAAGAAAAAATTACATTTTCATATACTATTTGAACAAGAAAAAACTTTTATTTGTATGAAAAACATGCATTGTACCCAAACTTTTTGGCGGTACTGTAAAATATACTATTTGTATTGTTCCAACTCGGATATTAGAAATTGAATCAAGATATTTAATATATTCAAATGAAGAGACGAGGTCGTTTGTTATCCTGAGTATCGTTTGTTGAGCAACACGACATAACTTTTTTCATTTAATAATTTTTCTTATTGCTAGGATTTGTTTTGAAATGAAGCATAAATATTCTCTTTGGAATGTCTTCTCATAGTGATAGACAAAAAAAGCACACACTAAAAACACTACTACTGCAGCAAGTTCTTGGTATTCAAATGGTGATAAAAAAGGCTAAAAGCAGTAAATAATGAAAACGGTTCGTTTCCAATGTTGTGCAAGTCGTAATGTTGCCATAATATAGGGTGTATTACGATGCCTTAATCCTGCATTTCGGCAAATGAAATGTTATTGTTATGGTTTTGCTTTTTGGCATTAGAATGGTGTGTTGAGGATTGTTGAACATTTCTTTTCACAAAAATGTGCTATTCAATGCTGACTTTGAAATCGGTCAAGTAAGAAAATAGATTATTCGCATACCACTATGCTATGTCATAAAATAGCAGTAAATGGAGCAAATGAGGATTCACTAAGAAAAGATACTACAGCAATGAGAAAGTGACGATTTGCCCAGCTTTGAATAATAATTTGAATGCCAGAAAATGAAAATGCGATAGATTTTTTTTTCTCGCTCAGTTGACCGACACTTTCAATTCAATGATGCGAAAAGATCAAGTCCAACGACAAAGCATACACTTTGTATGTGTTGTTCATTGATAAATTGACCTGCCAACTTTAATATACAAGTTATAAGCGAGGTTCACAAAAATGAACTGCAACTTTTATATGCCAAACCTCAAATCATGTGATGTGATGTTATGTGGTATGGTGTGGTTCTGTTTATGTTTACGGTTCTTTGTGAAAATCGCTGGGGTGGATTTTTTTTATGAGTCTTGTATTTTATCGTCACCATTCTTTGCAACATTGAAATGTTTCTGAATGAATGAATGTAAAAGTAAATACCCACACGAGAACCTGGTCGGCATAAAGTACTTTACTGTGAAATTTACATGAAATGCCAACTCATACAAATCACTTTCTTCTATTTCGTACTTTAAATGTTATGTCAAGCGTCTGCAGAGAAGATGTTATGCAAAAACTCATTTCTTCAATATGATGTGACCGCATAAATATACAAAAAAAAACGAAGTGAAGGAATCCCTAAATAACACACATGAACATTGCAAATGAAGCACATTTCTCGGAAAAACATGTGTTTAAACATGTGCTACTTTTTTTAAGCGAAAAAAGTGTCAACCCGAGATCGTTTATACATACCTAGTAGCGGATGTGTGAAAAGTTAAAGACGAATATCGTATTCTTTTTACTCGTTTGCATACCAATGAAATGTTGAGAATAAATTGAAGCAATAAGGGTTGCTATTCCAAATACCATCAAACGGTGAGAGTTTAAACGGTTTTCTACCTATCACTTTTACAAGGGCTTTTAGAAATATCTTGTATTATGGTTAAGGTCATACTGCGTACCGACTAAAAAATTACCGGCGAAGAAATAATGTGTTTTATATATTATATTTATTATCTTTTTTGTTTGAATTTTTCAGGATCTTCAATCGGAAATTGAAACGCATCGTGTAGTATATGATCGTCTTGATGGAACTGGTCGAAAACTTCTGGGGTCTTTAACATCACAAGAAGATGCTGTTATGCTCCAGCGTCGTCTTGATGAAATGAATCATCGTTGGAATCATTTGAAATCCAAGAGTATTGCAATCAGGTAATTACAGTTTTTTTACAGTGATAGGATTATGATATAAAAAATCCTAAAATGTAATATTCAAAAATATTAAATGCCTTCTCAATGTTTATATGGAAATATTTCTAGCGGATTTATACAGTCACTTACATTCTTGTTGAAATTATTGCTCTCACGAGCGAATAACATAAATTTTCAATGCACGTGAATATGTTGTCTGACCGCATAATTTTAATTATAATTCCGCAATAAATGTGCTACCGCCACTCAACCACCATCAACAGTGGTGAATCTTGGTAAATTGTAACAGTTTACGCACGTACAACTAAAAGAAAAAAAATATGTGCAAATAAAATTTATTAAATTGCAACTCTGCATAACTGAAATGATTTTAAAAAAGACACCAGTATATATGCAACAAGGACTGTTTTAAAAGGAAATCAATACTACTGGCATTCACATTTAACTTATTATTCACTCGTTGAATACTTTTAAGAATTCTGCAACTCAAAACAACAATTGTATTCGCTTTAGAAATATTTGGTAACTTGTCAATAACAATCATTTTTATGCAAAAATGACTGTATATTGTTATATGAAGGGTACTCTTTTGACAGCTCCTTCGAATGGTGCTAACCAAAAATTCATAGATTCATACATATATATAATTTGTATACAAAAGTAATGATGTTGATTTAGAGAATACAACAAATCATTATTAAATTCGCAATTGAGTTATTTGCATTACAATTACAAAATAAATAATTTTAGGTTAAAATAGTCCTTGGTATGTATACAACCAAATTAACATATGAACGGTAAAACGGCACAATATAATAGATAATTTGGATATGGGTATGCGCATTAAAAATTCACATGATATAATTCAACTAAACTTTTTTTAACGATTGCGTGAGATGAATTCAACTTTTTATATTGAAATTTATTTAAATTAAAAAAAATAAATTCATTTATCTCATGGCACATTTCAACCAAATTTTGGTCAAAATTTACAAGCCTTATCTAGAATTTCAGTAAAAATCAATACATTTACATGCGTATCGGAAAACTGCTAGGATTGAAAATCGCTTTACTGGATAATATGAGAAATTTTGATATAATATGTGAGTCTTTTCTTCACATCAAAAAACATTTCAAAGCATAAATAAATTCACCAGTTTTTTTAAAGAAGAATTACAATTGGCTTTCAAAAATATTAACCAAAATGTTTTTAGAGTGGACTTTTTCAAATCTGATTTTAGAGAAAATAAAATGTATAGAAATGGTTATTTTTTTTATTTTTGAATTTTATTAGATTTTCATGGGAGCCCATTTATGGAGGAATGAAAAATTCGGAAAAACCCCATTTAAAAAACCGATTTTGAAAATTTTATCACGCTGATTTAAAGATCATTTATACATTTTTCGTTCTAATTCGGCATTTTATGGTTTGTGAAGAGTTTTTTTCGAACTGATTCTAAAGTGTTTGCGGTTGCAGCCAAGTAATCCGCCTTTTTTTCATTATTTTTGATATGATTACTTTCAACACGCCATAGTCCAATGCCAATCGATTACAATGTATACCACTATTATTTTTCTTGCTTATCATTGTTAACGTAATTTAATTTTAAGTGAAATAATTATGTATTTCCCCTGACTCTCCTGAGACAGGCCGGTTTTACCATGGTTTTCCGGACCCAATTCCCACCCCTGATTGTATTCTCTCAAAGTC
Organism: Resseliella maxima; assembly: GCA_029041755.1. Taxonomy (NCBI): domain Eukaryota; kingdom Metazoa; phylum Arthropoda; class Insecta; order Diptera; family Cecidomyiidae; genus Resseliella; species Resseliella maxima. The sequence continues at coordinate 80,071 of JAQOWM010000003.1, forward strand.
GTGCCATGGGCGGAATTTATGTCGCATTGGGTCTATGACCAGCATTTTTACTAGGTTGCTAGTGAACACATACTGACATAAATTTAGGTTTCGTAACAAATAAATAAATGAATAAATTTAATTTTGATATTAACTCCTCTTTTTGTTGCAAAGTCAATTTATTTGTAATAGATTTTTTTATTGTTTTTTAAAATTTTAATTAAGAAATATCCAGAATGACATTAAATAAATAAAATTTCCAATTATAAATAAAACGATTCACATGCGGCGGTACACAAAAACAAATAGACGCGCATCAGAAACAAGTGAATTGACAATGCGAAATGCAAAACAAAGTCTAGAAGATAGAACCATCGCTAATACTTGCGTTGGATAGTATTAGTTTTAAGAAGTGGCTACTATGCTTGTTCATTCGATTTCCGCAATAAAGATCAACGAGATTCATGTTAAGAAATACTTAAAACTGCTGTTTCTTCAAAAAGTTAACCAAAAGATTAACATTTTAAAGTAATCAATGTTAGCTAGATTACAGTTAATTTATCTGAGAGATTATCTTCTCGAAGAGTTAACTTTTTCGAGAGTCGACTATAGTAATAATAATACTTAATTGGCCGAATTTCTATTCACGAATGAGCCGATGTGGCATCATTGCACAAACCGCCATTAGTATGCCTAGCAAGCCAAGTACTACAACATAGATACTTTTTTTTTCCAAAAAATCACATCGTGGGAAATTTGGTTCACACTCACCACTTCCAATATCACTGAAAATACTGAACATAAATAGTAAGTCTTCTAAAAATTGAAAACATTTAAGATTTAAACCAGTAATCGGAATTTTTTTTCTCAATTCAAAAGAATTAGACAATCCATATTTCATATAATATTTTTCAGAACAAAGCATATCTAAATTTATATGAATGACATTCAAAACGAAAATGTGATACCCTAAAAAGACGAAAAGGCACTATGAGTTTCAACTTGGAAAAAACAAAAACTATATTTCAGCATTTCTGTGCATATGAAAAATATAGAAACCACATTGTGAAAATCGAATAAAAGTTCATCTTTCACAGTTCAGATTCGAAAAAGCCAGGTGAAAGGCTGTTTGACTTCCTTTTTGTGGCACACATTATGATGTAGCTGCAATACTCATAATAGAATGAGCATGCAAATCGGGAGACAACAGCGTAACCAAATGTAATGAAACACATGTGCTTGTTGTTCTCCACTATTTAAATTATGTAAATGCAACACCACACATGATTTTGTGCAGAGATAATTATTTTATATTGAGATTGTTTTCTATTTGCTATACTCTAACTTGTAGTACAACACAAGTTCTGGAAAATTTATGAATAGTTTGGCTCAAATAATAGAATGGAAAACTGGTCCAGAAAATACGATAAAAATGGCAAAATGTCGTGCACACTGAACATATTTGTAAAATTAGATAGATATAGGAAAGTGTGTGTTTGGCCATTTGTGCTTACTACTCCAATTGCAGCGCTATAGCCAAATTGTGCTTAAGTGCAACTTATCGTTTGTGTCGAAAAATCCTTTTGAAAATAAATTTATTGTTTTTATTTAATTAGATAAACAATGTTTATTAACATCCATGGACTTTAAATGTACAACGTAGCTTTTATACCAGACTGATTGTATTCATTTGTCACATAAAGACCATGATACAACAGTTCATGTGAAATATTTTGTTAAGTTACATTTATCTTTGAAATAACAAAAAGCCACTCAAAAGGATAAGAATTCAAAAGGTGCAAAAAGTGCATTCCCTCATGAAGTAATGCAATTAAAACTCTCAGAAAGAGGTTTGTTTAGTTATGTGTAGTCTGTTTAATAATATTTCATAGTAATGAAAATGTTAGTGCTTGACTTCAAAAATCGTCTGAAATTGTCTTGATTAAAAGTATACAAAAAGTATAAACCCATGCATCGATGCAAAGCAGTCTTAAATGCTCCGGGTGCCTTCATTTCATTAGAATTTTAAATGATTTATCCCACTCATGGAAACAGCATTAGACATGGAAATTCAATTCGGAACATACATTCGAGTTATTTCATAAAAGCAAAACGTCGCACAAACACTTCTGAAAATTATCAATATAACATTTTGAAATCGTGTATGATGAACCGATTTCATTAATTTTAAACTAGATGAGTAATATCACTCATTCATATTCTAAGGGAAACGAGGCGTAATTTGGGGTCAGAAGACTACATTTGATAAGCTCTAAATTCAAAATCATAACAATCAATCCATTATAAGTTTTTATTTAAGTCACGTTAATAGGTATATGCATAAATGTAAATAATCGTTGACATAAATTTTCTAATTTGATTATTTTTCGCGAGGATATCGAATGTCATTCTTTTAACATTATTACAAAAACAATTTCGTCCAGGTGCTGCACCCAATCAGAACACTTTGACTTTAATGGTGTTTACATACTTTTGAGAAAATAATAAAACAATGCAAAATATATGGCGATGCATATGGAAAACAAATCTTAACTATATTACAAAGTTACATGTTATATCAATGAATATCAATTGTTGTTTTGATGCGTTTTAATGTTGATTTGCACGACACTCTCTTATTTACATTGAACGCGGTCGTTATAGAACGACGAGACATTGTCAACAGCTATCTGCTACCTGATTTTTTCAGCTCTTTTTTATTTAATACGATAAGCGGACAAGCGCGGAAAATTATAGATTTTTTTTATTTATTTAATTTCGTTCAATTTTTATTTCAAATGACACTTTGTCGTTCTTGGACGACTGAGAAATACAAACCGCTATCCCGATTATTATTCTCGATTAGTTTTTTCAATTTTACTTTTTATTTACTAAGAAGAAAAAAATGAAAAATGATTCCAAATTTTTTTAATTATATTTATTTTCAAAAAACTAAATAAGTTCAAAAATTCTAAAAACAAATTCAACAATATTTTAATTGAAACTGACAATCTCAATAACCGATAACTGAAGCACTCTTATAGGTGTCACTATTTTCAAAATGGCGGATATATTCTACGTGCTTGTTTTTCGACACATATAATCATAAAAATTTTATTTATTCACCTATTGGAGTTTAAGATTTTCTCTAATGCAGTCTGGGTGCAAATGATAAATGGATCTGACCGCAAACTACGTCTTTATATGATACGTATAATATTTTGGAAATATCACCGCATGTAAATTGTTCATTGTTTATTTTTTCATTAGAATCTCTTCAAGTATTCAGGAATTCGAATTGCAAATGCCTGCTTTTGTGTCATCCGATTGGAAACTAACTTATCATGTGTGTTTCGTATATGCCATTTGTTCGTATTAACAGTGCATTTCATTCGTCAAAAACGCATTCACTATAGCTGCACTTATATGCCTTGGGGTCAAATTATCTGGGTGGAATAAAACAATTTTATACTTAGAAGCAGAATCTAATCCTAAATGTATTAGGAGTGAATAAAATGAACTATATTTATACGAAACCTTGGGATTTTCATCGTTCACTCGTTGGTTTACAGTTCTAAATCCGTTTGGGATAACGAAAAAGTAAAACTTCAACAAGAACTGCATAAAATTGACTCTAATTTCTTTTGCTTTGGTCAAGTAAACGTATATTTTCATTTTAATGTGAGTCACCTTCCATACGCATAGTACGGGCGCTAAAATTATTCGAAAACTCATGGGGGCTCATGCATCCATGATATATGTGATAAATTCTCCAAAATTAGCTTATTTATCGAGTTGAATGTCTGTGGTTAAATGTGTGATGCGAAACCAACACATATCATATCCCTGTCTGGAGAGCAAAAATGCCAAATGGACACAACTTTTCACACAGCATAGACAGTTTGTGCATTGCAAAACCACATGAAAAAAAGAGATACAAGTTTTCAACGAATGTGTTAATTTTTCGGTCAATAGAACTTTTTGCTTTGAGATTGTTTTCGTTCGTAAGTCGATTTTGTTTATATTGACCGTGCCTGTTTCATACTTATACAACAACTTAGAACTATTCACTGGTTGCTTTTCAGTCAGATGAGAAGAAATTTCCCTTTGGAAAAGAAAAACAAAATGAACAAAGTATGTACAAACACCTTTTAACATAGTGCCAAAGTTTGCAATATATTTGGTGTGACGGAATTGTGGTTAACAAAAAGTTTAGTTATCGCAACATATATTGAAATAAATGTGCATGTAAAAACACCAATGCTTTCATGCAAAGTACTCAGATAAGTTTAAATTCTACGAAAAACATTTTATTGGTTTTGAAATGGAAATTCAATGGGTTTTTTTTTTTTTTTGTTTAAACGAAGAGTTCAGCATTGAGAGTTGAAGAGAATAAATTGAAAAAAAGCGTATACACCTTACATGAAGATAACAGGATCCATTATTCATTTCAATTTGGTATAAACAAAAACAAATAAATCTTTTTATTCTTGTATTTTATCTTAAGGAATCGTTTGGAATCAAACTCAGAACACTGGAATGCATTACTGTTATCATTACGAGAACTTACCGAATGGGTTATTCGCAAGGATACGGAGCTATCACAATTAAGATCTGGCCCGTTGCGTGGTGATGCAGCTAGTCTTCAGAAACAATTGGTATGAATTTTAAATATTCAATTCAAATCAAATCAATTTAATAGTGTATAAATATTATCGGAATTACTTCCAGTTACGTTGGATGAATTATCCTATTAGGTACTGTCAAATAGCTTTTTGAAATGATGCAAATGCAAATGCATGAAATGATTAAGATGTAGACAGAATTGATTGGCTGACTTGATTCAAACCATGAAGATTCATACTGTTTTCGAATCAAATATTGTGGAACTGTAAAAACTATTTCTAATCATCATAAATCATAGTTATTCAGAGTAAATCATTTCAATCGTGGGGTAGACAGGATGCAATTCTGAATATTTTATCAAAATATACCAATACAAATACAATAGTTTCTCCACCAAATTCTCCATGTTAATTTTGCAAGAAGCTTATGCAAGCCTCTATCAATTTACAAAATCCTTCGATTTTATTTGAGTGCTTCTTTTCGTCCCTTTTTCTCTCTCTAATGGGTTTTAACAGAGCTAAAACCAACGAATAAATTAGATAAATGTTTTCGTTTTGAAAATGAACGAGTATGCTATCTGTCGGCACGTAACACATTATACATTTGAATACATTTGCCATGAGCATAGCATTCCATTCCATTTGATTTCAGAAGTCTTTCGAAAAGTTGGTCGTCCTTTTGGTAAAATGTAACACGAAAACCTATCAAACTTACTAAATATAAGAAAGTCGTGCAAATTGAAATTTTGTTTTTGATTGCGGTAGAATTTACAAAGACAAATTGCACTTCGTGCATTTTGACTGATGTTACAGAATTCTATTCACATACTTTTGCTAAACAATGCTAACAAAAGTTATCTTAGTTTTAAATGACAAATTTTTACTCTTACAAAATGTTGAAAATTCGTTTTGTCAATGTAAATTAATATGTTACAGAATTGATTTCAGAGATTAATTTTAAAGGACCTTAAAATTCATTTTAGTTATTTTGACTAAATTTTGTATCTCATCGCATTTTGATTCTAGTGTAAACTTGAAAATGTGATGAGATGGAGGCGCCTACTGAATTTTATTAAATTTATTTGTGTATTAATTTCTTAGGATGATCATAAGGCTTTTAGACGTCAACTGGAAGATAAACGACCAATAGTTGAAAGTAACCTATTAAGTGGCAAACAATATATTGCCAGTGAGCCACCTGTGTCGGACACAAGCGATACTGAAGGTAAAAATACAAATATATATATATATATATCTATGCATGAGATTGAGAGTAGAGCATGTTTCACTGACTTTGTATTGGATAAAGTAGAGTATGTTCACAAGCGCTCAACAAATATTGAAATATTTTTTTTATTTTAATGAATATAAAAATATTGTCAAAAGCAAAGTTTGAGAGTATTACAAGAACAACAATTTTTGTGACGACACTTATTCATTTTTACTTGTCATTAAAGTGTAATTCAAAAATAGGTACAAGCAGAACATACTGTTCTTTACTACTATATGAGTCGAGAATAAAACATACTCTACTCTCAATCTCACCGATAGATATTTTTTTTCCTCTAACCAATTATGCATACGGGGTTTTTTGGGGTCGAGCAATCCATTTTTGACATTAATTTTTATTTTTTACCGCCAGGAGGCTTGTTATTTTTACAATATGGCGATATTGAAGATATTCGATTCCAAATATTGAGTCTAACGTATACGTGCACGACAGAGTTGTGTAAATACGTATTTAGAAATTGAAATATTAGAACAAGTTGTTATGTTTTTTTTTTTTTTTTATTTAATTTTGTATTTTCTTATTTCCTAATTGGAATTTTTTGAATCAAAAAATGAATTAAGAAAGAAAAAAATTCTTTGTTTATCAACATTTGTATGCAAGGATTAAAATTTAAAAAATCAAATTTTTTGTTTTAAATTGAATGAAATCAGAATAGGTCGTGGATCGATTTTTGCAAAATTTGTTAAAATTTCCGCAAAAAAGGCTGAAAATAAACTTCGAAAATTAAAAATAAAAAATAAAAATTAATTTCGAAAATGGATTCCTCGACCCCAAAAACACCCAGTATACATATTTGATTAGAGGAAAAAAAACATTTTTTAACATTGCAATGTGTGTTTTGAAATATTTGAGCAAAATATCTTCCTTGAAAATTTGGGAGGTTGGGGTTTGAGAATTCGACTATGCTCTAGTGAGGAAAATTTCTCAGAATGACCCATAGAATCCGAATCGCGATGAGTCCTTTGAGAATTTTTCGAGGCCCTGTAATTGACCCACTCTAATATATATATATATAAGAACTAAACACTTTGATAGCTAACATAATTTTTTTATTAGCTTTGGACAATGACTCACGATATTTATCAGCGGACGAACAAAATCGCGAGTTGATTCGCAGTATTTCGCATGAAGTAGCCAAGCTTTCGGAGCAATGGAATAAACTAATTGACCACTCTGACAATTGGAAGCATAGTTTAGATGAATATATGACGGTAACATTTATTTTACAACATTTTCTTAATTTTATATTGAAATTATATCTATAAAATGATATATTAGTTATAACCAAAATATCGAAAAGTGAATGGATTATAAAGTTTAATAAGATTATTTTTGCAAAACATAAACTGAATTTTAGTAATAAAGACAAGTGCATTTATTAAACTGCGCCATAGAGCAATTAAATATTATAAAACATTAAATTGTGCGTAGTTTTTTCAAGTTTGCTTATTTTGATGGTTATAGTAAATGGTACACACATTATACATATTATACGTGTTCCTTTCATTAACCCACTCTGAATGTTTGATATGACTGCCTTAAGACCAGCTAATCATGTCTAAAAGAAAACTAATCAGAAAATCATTTTATTTATGACTTAAATTTCATTCAGAAAAATTAAACCTTTCATTTGATATTCATTTAACAATTGAAATTTCAGCAGTTTTCTAAATTCAAGCATATTATTTGTAATTTATAATAGTATGAGAAAAATTAATTATTATTTTAAAATCTTAAATAGGTATACATTTCAAATCCACTATTAATTAACAATCAAATTTTGACCCATTTTCGAATCTTCATTATTCTGTGTGCGTTTTCTATCCTTGAGCGTGCGATCGGGAAATAAAAAGAGCGTTTTTATTTCTCACACATTTTTTAAAATAATTGTTATAATAAAATTTAAATAATATCTCGTAAACTGTAAACTCTCTTATGCAAACAGAAACACTGTTTCTTGAACACATTAATCTATATAAAATATATCACATTTAGATTATTATTCACACGTTTTTTGACTACAATACTTTGTATGCATTATAAATTACTTTTAATATTTGTCAATGAAGTATCCGAACAGTTTTAAGTTGATTATGTTGGTATTGGTGTTTAATGTGTTTACTATAGTAAACGTAAAAATATATTTTTTATAGATAAAGATCAAAATAAACGCAAATTTAGATTTAACCCATTAAGTTCCGAACGGAAACCGATAATCACACACAGCTGAAAGTTCGCACAGTAAATTCAAATTCCCAACAAAGAAAATATCCAACCATAACATATTTTTTTATTTCAATTATTTTTTTCGATTTCCAAAGGTATACAACATAGGACAAATAGGGACACATTTTTAGTCTAATCATGAACAAGTGTTCAAAATGACAAAACATTTTAAATTGGGCCAAATGCAAAAAAAGGTCCAAAACTATTTATTTCAAACTCGCTAGAAGCGATTTCGAAACATTGGGTCTCTATGGATTAATTTATGATTTGATTTTTTTTTATACAAATTTCTTCTAAAATATTTATTATTCATTTTTCCAAGTTGTATTCTCCGACCATAATAATAAACTTAGAAACAATTAATTTATGTTTTTGTTTAACGAATCTTTATGTTTAAAATGTAAACTCCCAATGTGTCACATATCTAAGCAGAAAAACGAAAGTTATTGTTCCATGTCAAAATCAATGCTTGATCGCATTCAGGAAATAAACCAGAATTTGTCGGTCGATTGGTTTATTCATTCAAACGACACATTCAAACTGATAAGAAAAAATGATGTGTAGCAATAAGAATCATAAAAAGCCACCCACGTATTTTCGTGCTTATACAGATTTAAACTACACATAGCATATGTCAATGTCGATGTTTTGACTCTGTATGTCTGAAATATTGGTTCTGAGAACTCTTGAATTATTGTTTAACGTTAAAATAGAAAAGTATGCATTCGAATGATTTGTTCAGTCAGCGTATCGATCGTTGCGCGTCAATGACACCATTGAATATCTCAAAAAATATTCCATAGTTCACATTTAAACAATAGGTACAATGTACGTGGTACATATCCATTCTCAATTTATTGTGATCTTATTTGGATTCATGAAAAAAGCCAGAAATAATTTAGTAATGCAGATTTGATGTCAAAATGTACGTTGACAAGACAAGTATAACAATTTGTTGTCATTTTACTTATTCAAACCAACAAGAAAATGCAAGCAAAAATTTTGCGTCGAAACAAAATCCAAAATGAAATTCCAATAATATTTTAATAGAACTATTTTTAAAATTAAAATTGTTTTTTTTCTTCTGCTGCGATGCGGAATTGAGACTGTCGATGGATTAGTCATCGTTATGAAATAAATTTTCTTTGTTTGCAAACAACAGTAGAGAAAAACGTGAAAATATTCAGCTTACGTAGATGTAAACATAATATAGCGGTTTGACGTCATATTCAATACGAACAGTTTGTTGATATTGTTTTCTTCTTCTCTCTCAGTTGATTTAAAAATACATGCTCCAATATGCTCAATGAATTTAATTTTGGTTTATTTAACCAACGCAATTTTGTACTGCATTTTAAATGTACAGAAACATTGCTCTTGAATTTTCAGCTGATACGGAAATGTACATTTACCGCACTGAAAAAATTAAATTATGACTTAAGCTGATGCATAAAATGGGATTAGTTACAAATGTCAACAATGAGATATGAAGTGATCATATTCAGTGCTCTGATTGTAATGCACAGCGGATTCATGGAACAATTTTAGTTTTCGATAGATAAAGTAATATTCGACTATTATTTACGACTCGATATGCAAAGTTTTTGTTCGTTCCCATTCAGATGGAGAATTTATTCTTTCGTCTGAGGTTCAGTTGTAGAGCAATAATATTTTGTAAGATCCAGATGAAGTTGTGCATTGTGCATTGTGCATTGTATGTTGTGTTATATTGTCGGATAGTTTAACAAAATCGTTCTCTGAGTAAGTGAAGTCCGAAAGTATTCGTTGAAAACGAATGATAATGAAAATGCCCGAGAAAATGCTCTCTATATTTTGTATAATTCATTTTTGAGATTAAGAGTCTCATAACGTCGTCTGGAAACAAAAAATTTGAACATGAGTTACTTCTTTAAGCAAATGACTGCATTTGAATACGCTTTAATAGAAAGACTATTTTTGTTTTTGATTCTTTATTATCCATGAAGATAATTTCATTCGGCGTGTGTGGATGTCTAGTAACGAGACCTGAAAAAATACGGTCACATAATCGCTTCATGGTAAATGAATACAAAAACAGTTAAAACAACAATTTGACATTTGAACGAAATTCATTGAGAAGAAACGAAAAGAATTAATGCGATAACCTTACTCTAACACACTCTTTCTGGCGTATAAAAAACTTCGTAGATCGTTACTTCAACATCTTAATCATGTTGCGGTGTTTACTTGAAGTATTTACTATTTATGTCGGTTGTAATTTGTATTGCGTGCAATCAATGCCAAATCAAATGGCAATTTATACACATACATTTCAATTAATTTGAAATATAAAAGCAACAATTTGATTTTGCCCAGCTTCAATCATGTCTTAAAACCACCAATCGAATGCAGTTTTCGTATTTACACTTCATATTATATTTTTCATGTCACTTTATAATGACATTATAATACTTGTATTTACGCAGCGCTAAAAAGTTGTTCAAAAATTCCCTTGTATATTTTCTTGTTAATGTAGACATTCTATTGTCATTACTATTTTTCAAACAAATCAAACATTAGGTTTCATCGCCTGCAAAATTAATAAAATTCGCTCAGTTAGAATATCTGTTCTGAATTTTCATGTCAATTGTGTTTTTTCCTTATTGCTTGTGCAGCAATTATTAATTCAAAATGAACCGTGGTGTTTTCGCTTTTATCTTTGGTTCTCGTGTTCTCACAAACATTATAATGCAGGCATATATGAACGTTGAATATATTGGTTTTGTCTTTATATCCATTACAGTATACATTCCATTTCAATCATTATATTTTGTTCAGATGTGAGCTTGTATTAATACTCTCTGCGTTCCTTGAACAGATTGGTGTTCAGCGTTAGTTGTTGCATTTTTTACAGTTCTGCTTTGAATTTCACTTCTTTTGTATTACTGTGTGTGTTCTCTATGCAATGTGTTACTCGATCGCATAATACCGTATCGTCGAACCATCTGAGCACTTCAATTTAGTTGAGCTGTATATTTTGCAGCGGTAACACATATTTCAATGTTTCTGAAATAGTTATTCATGTGAAGATGACTTTATATTCTAGTGAAACAAATTTTATGTTTACCGGCGAGCTCTGTAAATAGTGATATTATGATTCAAGTAACTTTATACCGAAAAGTGGAATAGTGAACTGATAAATATTAATTGTCGAAAAACCGAAGTAATATTGTCTTTTTATTATGACTTTAACAAAAGTGAAGTGCGCAGATAAGAGAATATGTGTTTAAAAATTTATGAATTTATTCAACTTTATGAAAAAAAAAAAATATCCATTGAATTAATCTTTTCCTTGCTTTACGTATGCAAAATAGTTCGTATGTAAAATAGATTTGAAACAACATTTCAGCTTTTGGTGTATTTGCTCGCATATTCATTCCAAATTCGTATTACATGTACAAAAAATTTACAAGACCGCTTATTTGTTAATTCATGAACAAATAAATAGAGACTCATGAATTTGAAGAGAAGTGAACAAAAATGTCAACATTCGTTTAAAGCCCGTTGTTGGCAATGACTAATCAGAAGAAATCAGATTAGTGTATACATGTCATAATATATAAGACTAAAGCATATACTTGGAAGTCTATTATTATATTATTTTTCTTCTTGATTTTTTGAATGATTATTTTATAATTATATAGTATTTTATTTATTTACTTCTTTAAAGTCTTTACAAACATATTCGAAATGTATATCATTATTCAATTAAATGAATTGCTGCTTTAAATATTTGAAAACTTTTTTTTCGATTTTATTGGCTTACCAGAAGTTTTCAACTTTGAGTTTTTGATTCCGATTATTACTAATTTCTTTTTAATTAAATTTTTCGTCGGAATGGTAATATATGGATAGTTAATTGTAACTTTTTCTCATCATTTCAAACTTGTTTCTTTTCATAACATTCTTTTATTTTTATTATTGACTATAACTTTGACTTTCATCCAATGAAGACGTAATTCAAGATGTATACCATCTACTAATACTCTCAGAAGATATTTTTTCATCAAGCACTTGCACTTAGTCAATATCAATGGATACTGTATCTGAAAAAACAACAATTTGTTGAAAATAAAAACAAAAATATGTATTTATTGTTTTGAGTGGATTCGAAGAAAAAAATATTTTCAAAAACTCTCGAACAATTTCTTTCAAAATTTGCAAAACTACTTATTTATATTACCAAACACTTTCAACATCATGAGAGAGGAGTAATATCCTTATGTCAATGGTTGAATTATGTTTATATTTTAAAAGAATCACTAGAAATGAGACCATAGCTTAAAGAACTTGAAACAATTTTTATGTAGAACCATTTCTCGTTCGAATTTTTTTTGAATTATACTTTCCCCATTAGGTTTATTCAATGTAAACATTTCTGTTTGCAGTCAATAAGTAATTTGTCATAATTAACAATCTTATAAGCATTTTAATCAATCAAATGACAATAAAAGAAACTTTTCGAAAACTCGTAAGATGTGAAGCGAAATAAAGTACTTTTCTTTTGTGTAAAGACACAATTAAAAACCACTTTTTTAATTATCGTGGTAAATGAAATAGAGCACGGTGTGCAATATATTTTTATCGAATATGTCAAATAGTTTTGATTTTTATGTTTATGTTTGCTGGAAGATAGACATTTTGATGTTCTTCAATCAATTTACTTTAGAAACTAAAAGGCTATTAATAGTAATTTTTAAATCAACCAGTTAACCATAAAACTGTTGCATTGAAAATCTATCATAATGGAGAAAAAGCTATTAATTGATGGTGAATTGAGTTGAAAGAACGAGGTCACCTTTTTAAATTGTGATAAGTAATCGGCAATGTTTTAATGGCTTCAAAACGCTCTAAATTCCATTAAGTGCATTTCTTATGACATGTTCACGACCAATTGGTTCTTACATCCTTTATACAAACAACCAAGCATGCTTGTCAAAAACAACAAAAATTGTGCACAACATAAAATGCAAAAATAAAACCAATTAAAATGACAATAGAATTTTCGAACGATTACGCGAAACAAAACCGGCGAAATGGCACCTACTTTAATCCAATGTCATGACATTTCCTTTTAATTCATGAGTTTCAATAATTTATAACACTCATTTCAACTACAGCGAAAAGAAGAGTTTTTTCCCTTGTCGTTTGGTTGAATTAATCATCTTTTCAGAAGGCTTTTTTTCTTTGTTTATCTTGCATTTATATCAATAAAATTGAAAGCAAACCACACATTTGCCTCCTCTTTGGAATTCATTCTTTTTCATGGATCCCTTTCATCTGTATACATTTCTGGTATAACAAATGGATAAGAAGTTCTCTTCTTATTAAGAACAAATATTCGCAAAGAGAAAGAGAACATATGTGTTCATAATGTTTGCAAATCGTTTTTCAGAAAAAATACGCTCGTTTTTGTCTGTCGAAATGTATTTGAGATTTTAAATACGACTGAAAAATATAAATGGGTGCATACTCGATTTTTCAATGCGTGAGTGTAAGTCGGTATTTTTCTTTGGGCGCGTCGACAGGCATTCAAAATGAAGTGTTTTTTCCATCACTATTACTTTATTCAAATCCATATTCACATTCGCATAAACAATTCTGACCAGAACGATACTAAGCATTCAAAGTGGATTTCGATGTTGCACGTTCTCAAATACTTGAGACAAATTCGAACTTGCCTAAGTTTGCTATTTACCAGGTTATCAGCATTTATAAGTATTGTGTTTTCAGTAATTTGCATATTGTATGAAAGTGATATGAAACATACATGTTTGAAATAGAAAATGTTGCGAGCGTTCAATAGTTCTATAGAAAGTATTAAATTCAGCCACCCGAACCTAATACATATACGTGAATATATTTATATAATTATTATCCAGTTTAAATTAAAATGAAACAATTGTTAAAGCCAAAAATATTTTGACAAATTTATGAGTCTGGTGCAATAACATGCCTATCTGTGGTAATGGCATCACATTATCTTACCATACTACAAAATTACTGAGCAAAGATATTTATGGTTAAGTTGATTGGCTGCATTACTAAGTAATATTGGATCTTGTTTTGCCGTTTTTGTTTAATCATATGTATTTTATATCTGTTATGCGGCTGTCACTGGTGTTGTCTTCACCACAAAAATGTTAAATGCATAACATATTTACTAAACGGTGTTGTTTAGGATCATGTGCAATCACTGCCAGCGTAACAGATTTGAAATGTTCCCTACATTATACGTTATTATGATTGTTATAAGAAACGGCTACGAAAATTGCTGAATAAAATAACATGCTTATTCGGTTCTTGTACAGTTTACTCTTTTTACAAAAAAAAAAATTATATTATTCATTTTTGGTTTTGTTTTGTTTTGTTTTGTTTTGTTGTTTGGTTTTTCGTTTCAATGATTTGAAATATTTCAGCTGAATTGTTGGATCAAACATTTATTTTTTATGTGCATTTGCATAATTATGGCCAAGGGAGGTTATTTTAATGGAAATATTTGTGTGTTCCAATAAAAGCGTAATTGATAAAAAGTTTAAAATGGAACATGTTTATAAAATGTGCCGTCAAACATACAGACAAATTTATTCATTTCAAAAATGAAATTGTGAACTAAAAAAAATTTCTCATACGTTAAGATTTTTTATTTCTTGTTGAAGATACGCAAGTGTTTTTTTTTAAATATTAATGCTTATCAGAAATTGTTGATAAGTTATATAAGTGATTTAAACAAAATTAAAAAAAAAAAACAACTACAAAATCCGGAAACAAACGATGCGCTTAATGCAATTACTTGAACGATACATTGTTTTCGATGTCTACAGCAACAATGGTCAGTGGTATCAGTACTAATGGTAGTTCAGCTCGAACTCGAAGTAGAATTACAAGTGATTCAAATAACAATGTAGATGACAACGATGAAAGAATTCCTACTTTAAATATTGATGCGGTTTGTGTTAATGAAATTGAGGAAAATGATGGAAGTTCTTCTGAATGTTCATATAATGAATGTGATATTACACTGATCGATGATGGCGATATTTTCTGTGAAGCCAAAACTGATGGTGAAATTCTGTATTGTCAAGTCGTCGAAATGTTGCGATTTGAAGTCGAGGTTTGTTCGAATAAAATTTGGATTCAATTCAAACACAAAGATAAATTAAAAGATTTTTTTTGAGAAATTGAAATGAAATTCCTTTTTGTTTGCGCTTCAAATACATAATTTAGTTCGTATATAATATAGTCTTGTAGGGCTTGTTATCAATTATTTTATATTTTACTGTGGTAGACCATGATGGCCTGGTTCAAAACCTCATGATGACCAAGATCTTGGTGGAATTATGTATATGCAAATTTTGATCAAGATCGGTTGAAAAATGTGGGAGGAGTTCAGGACAAAAGTTTTTCATTTCATTTTTATATTATAGATTACCAAAATTTTGAATTTTATTTCAGTTTTTTGTTTTGCTTTTATTAAACTAAATAATATCCTATTAAAAGTTGCGAATATTTGGATATTTGGTCAATTGACATTTCGAAACGCATATTTTTTCGTTAATGGTCTTTAAATGTTTGTTGTTGTTGTTGTATATTTTTTCGTTGTTCCATTTTGATCATTAACTTACAGTGTAAAATAAATACATCATCGTTGTTAGTAACTTCTAAGGTATAAGACGAAGATGAAATCTGATCTGATATTCAGAACATATTTTTTTAGTTGAGTTTAGAAGATTGAAAGGTATATGCAAGATGATAAGAGAATAGCAAAAACTAATATACGAATTATTACAACCTACAAAATTTGCATCATACAAAAAAAAGGCTATGCGAAAATTATTCGAGGTTACAAATTTTCAAATAAAAAGGAAGAAATTTGATCGTAGAATTAACAAAACATGTTTCAAAGGCTCATGCGATAATAAATATCATTCAAAACATTGCTGAATAAAAAGATATTAATATGTGAAATAGTTAAAAACACGTTCTTTGTTTGAGTACGGTTTAGTACACTCAATAGAATTAATGAATACAAAATTACTCAATTTTAAAACAACTTCTGCACTTTGTAGGCTCACACATTTTAAAAACAGATCTTCTTACATGATATTATACACTGACTTTATTCAAGTAAAACATATTTTAAGTCCTACCCTAACTATATAGTTAATATATTAACTAAAACATATGTAGCGTTCAGAGGAAAAATGTCATACAGAAAAGTTCCGTGGAAAAATGAATAAAACAAGTGGCAAATGAAGTATTGTATACGCAAAATGTGTTCCAAATAAGTGACATATAAGTATTTTTATCATTTTTCCGCGGAACTTTTCTGTATGACATTTTTCCTCTGAACCTTTCATATGTCTTTGTAGCCATATTTCAACCCAGTTCATGTTTAAATCTAGAATCTCTCCTTTGTACATAAAAATTAGTGTAAATGGAATCTCTTTTCGTAGGAAAACCTATTGTCAATATTTTTTATAGATACAATGTATGATACATACTTCAATTTAATTTAAATGAATGAAAAGAGTTGTTTTCTTTTCAATATGAATAGAATTCAGAATGCTATTTAATTTTCACAGACAAAAAAATATGTTACGCTAAAGCAGAATTGACAGCAGTAGCGTAAAAACTATCGCCATCTAGTCATCGAGAATTCATTATGAAATATTTTCTTACGAATATAACACTCAAATATTTTTTTGTTTTTATTTTTTTTTTTTTGCAATATTTATTCAAACGTAATTGTTTCCTCATCTATTTTGTTTTTTTTTTTCAAACTAATTATATACAACAAAACAACAGATGTAAACAATGTTAAACAGTACTGAATTGACTCTGTCAGTAGTATGAAGTTGATTGTTTTACAGATTGTCATCACACGATGAAGCATTTTGAGTTATGGTCATTTTCAATAGCTTCGATCCATAGATGGTATTAGTAGTTCCGTTTTTCAACATTGCTATGTTAAATACTTTGGGTTAATATAGCCTGGTTACGCTTAGCAAAATAAAGTGCATAAATATATCATTTACACAATGCTGGCGAATAAAAAGAACCATTTATATAAAGTTTGATAACACCTAAAAAGGAATAGAAAAGATGTAACAGAATGACGCGATAAATTTGTATGAGCAAAATTGTTTTACTATATATTATTCGTAGTATATAATTATTAATACAGTTATATTTCATATATAGCTCTGCAAAAAATAATGTACTATGATCCTTCAAAATAGCCTTATTAAACAGTTTCAGAACAAACTATTTTTTTTTACGCAGTTCGATGTACGCAAAAGTTTTTATGATAGAATTTATATTTGTTATAAGAAGTTACTTTTATTATCAACAATCAAAGAAATTGTTTATGTTTATAAAGGAACTTTGCCAAATTCAATCCATAGAAATAAGGGTTGTTTTTAAATTTGAAAAAAAAAAAAAAAAAAAATATTCGCGCTTAGGACTTACTGAATATAGAATAAACCATTAAGAATTTAATCTGAACTTCGTTCTTTTGAATTGAAAATTATCATTATTATTATTTCTCCACCATAAAGTGTTTCTTCGTTAAAGGTGCTTTTTAATTATTAAATATTTACATAGTAATTAAAAAAATATAAATGATTCAACAGTTGAATCAATAATCAATAGTCAATTCTAACGATCTCGGAGAAATTTACTGCGATCATTAAACTTCAATCTGGAACTCATTCCAAACATACAAAACAATGATTAATCTTTTAATGCAGTGTATAATAAATGTATTAAACAGTTTTTATATATATTTGGCCTCTTTTAGATAATTCGTAAAAAAATTTCCAAGGAATTAGTAATATTTTTTCATTTGAAAAAAATTTAAATGAATTTTCCTAGCATTTCCGAGAAGGAAAACGCAGAAGTATGGTCTAGATCATTCATTCACCTGTTATTATTATTATACTATATCGATTCATATCAATATTAATATCCAAACTAATATTATTAGCTGTAATATTGATTCGTAAACCTTTGATTTAAGAACTCCAAACATTCAGATTTTAACTTTCAATTTTGATACGATTTATATATTTGTTCTTTTTTGAAAAGTTGCATAACGATTTGAAGCACATGGATTTCACATTTATATTGACCCAATTAAATCAAATGGCTGAGTTTGTAAAACTTAATTCAATTTTCAATACATTTTACACTTCATTTTCATACAAAACTTAAAGTGCTTGGCGGGGGCACTAAATTTAAATTTTTTAAATATTTTTCTGTTCACGTGCAATCTCCTAGAGCTGTTACAGAGGCCTATGAGCGATATCCGATTTGGATTTGTTCTGAATTTCACTTCAGCCTAATGCAGCTTTTGCATATATTTGCGTGTTTTGTGATATTATTATCAAATAACTTTTATTGTTTTTCTTTAGATTCGATTTATAAAATCTGCCTTATTCTCCGTAAGATGTTTTCTTGTGGAATAAATCTTCGTAAATAAAAGAACATTAGAATTAAAATGCACTCAGAAATTTCTTTCCTTAAACAGCTGTTAATATTTCCATTTGTTAGCTAAAATGATAACAAATACATTGAATTTCGAACTAAATGGAATATTTTTAATTATGGTTCAATATTTACATATAAAAGATAAAAAATCAGCACGATCTGAAGCAAAAAAAATTATAATTCGAATTTTGCAAATAATTGACTTTGCAATTTGTATACAATTCAACCGAATTTTTGTTAATAAATACACCACATAAAGCGAAAAATTAGTTCAGTGCATTGATTTGTCCAATCAATATTTTTAATAATTTCAAATGCAAAATAGTTTGATCCATTTTCACTTATTTCATGATTGATTAATATGTGATTTGAAAATAATGTCATGAAGCTGGGTGTAAACAATTCACTGAATAATTTAATTTGAATTTAATATGAGCTCATGCCTAGGGGGAAGACACTCATTAGCATATTAGGGAATAGTAGAAAAACAGTAGACAATAGTAGAAAACCGTGTCTTCCCCCAGGCTCATGCTTATGCTATTGCATAAATTCATTTGATTCAATAAATATACAAATTTGTGTGTGACCAACAAACTCAATTAGTTCTAATGAAATTTAATTTAATGGAATATGTTTATGTTTATGTGTATTTATAATGGTATCTTTTATAAATTTCAGAAAATGCGTCAATTTCAAAAAACTCTGGAAGACTTGCAGTCACGCGTTGCTTCAGCCGAAACAACTACAAATACATGGACTCCACCCACATCGGCGTCTGAAGCAAGTGATCAAATTCAATATTTACAGCGTTTACGAGATAAAATGACCACAGCTTGTGCCCTACTCGATGATTGTAATGAACAACAAAGTTTTTTCACCGCAAATCATGTGCTAGTACCGAGTCAATGTTTAGCCAAATTGGAAGATTTAAATACAAGGTAAACGTATCTAAATAGATTTCCCAAGTATGTTATTTTGAAATTCTTTTTAATAATTTTCTTCAAAAGAATGAAATTATTACAAATTGCGATTGAGGAGCGTCAAAAGGTACTTGTTAATGCTGGCGCAAATCAAAATATTCTTGCTCCCGATGGAAGTCATGGGACAAATAATGGTACAATTGGTCCATTGCCAAATTTAAGTGCAAGCGTAAAATCACCATGGGAACGTGCAACAACATCTACCAATGTTCCATATTATATTGAGTAAGTAAATTCAACGAAAAAAACGTTCAACCTTCAAAATGGATTTGTTGTCACATTTACATATACTAATATATATAAGATACTAATTATATTCCTAATATTGATTAAAATTATGTCGTTTTATATACTATTCTTGTTCATCAGTCATGAACGTGAAACAACGCACTGGGACCATCCGGAAATGATGGAATTGATGAAGTCATTGGCCGATTTAAATGAAGTTCGATTTTCGGCATATCGCACAGCTCTAAAATTGCGTTCGGTACAAAAACGATTAGGTTTGTATCTAAATAAATGCATTTTGTACTACGTTTATGCATATTTCAAACAAAATTGTCACAAAACTATCATAATACTGATTTAATTTATTTATTTAAAGCTTTTGATCGAATTCCCATGTCGGTTGCAATTGAATCGTTTGATCGTCATGGTTTGCGTGCTCAAAATGATAAACTAATTGATATTCCTGATATGACAACTGTATTGCATTCGCTCTATGTAACAATTGATCAAATTGATTTGCCGCTCATGCTAGACTTGGCAATAAATTGGATTCTAAATGTATACGATTCACAAAGAACCGGACAAATTCGTGTTCTAAGTTTCAAGGTAACCATAGAAAATCAATAAAACCTCTTGTGAATTTTAAATTAAGTACTTTAATCAATGTGTTTGATCTCTCAGGTTGGACTTATTCTTTTGTGCAAGGGTCATTTGGAAGAGAAATATCGCTTTTTGTTCCGATTAATTGCTGACCCAGAGAGAAAAGTAGATCAACGCAAGCTTGGTTTATTGCTACATGATTGCATTCAAGTACCACGTCAATTGGGTGAGGTTGCTGCTTTTGGTGGATCGAATATAGAGCCATCTGTTCGTTCATGCTTAGAGAGAGCTGGAATTTCACAACCAGATCAAAATGGAGCAAGTAATACAAATGGTTCGACTGGAGAATTGCCAGAAATTGCAATTGAGGCACAACACTTCCTCGGTTGGTTACAACATGAACCACAAAGTTTAGTTTGGTTACCAGTTTTACATCGGTTAGCAGCTGCAGAATCGGCAAAACATCAAGCCAAATGTAATATTTGTAAAGAATATCCTATTGTGGGCTTCCGCTATCGCTGTTTGAAATGCTTCAATTTTGACATGTGTCAGGCATGCTTCTTTTTTGGTCGTAGCGGCAAAAATCATAAGCTCAGTCATCCAATGCATGAATATTGCACTACCGTATGTATTTGTTTTCAATTAATTTTATTGTAAATGGAATGAAAAATGTTTTTCTAATCATCATCATCCATACAATAGACTACTTCAACTGAGGATGTGCGAGACTTTACGCGAGCTCTTAAAAATAAGTTTAAGAGTAGCAAATATTTCAAAAAGCATTCGCGTCTTGGTTATCTACCTGTTCAAAGTGTTTTAGAAGGAGATGCTTTGGAAGTGAGTTTCATAATCTGTATTGAATTTTCTTACTTGTTTCGAAAGATTTTATATTCATTTGATTTTCTAAATTGCAGAGTCCAGCACCAAGTCCGCAGCATACAACGCACAATTTACAAAATGATATGCATTCGCGTCTTGAAATGTATGCATCACGATTAGCACAAGTTGAATATGGTTCACGTAATAATTCTACGCCAGATAGTGATGATGAACATCAACTTATTGCTCAATATTGTCAAACACTTCCAAACAATAACAATAGCAATAGCAATAGCAATAGCAATAGCAATAACAATATCAATGGTGGGCCAAAATCTCCGCTACAAGTGATGGCTGCGGTTGATGCTGAGCAACGCGAAGAACTGGAAGCAATTATTCAAGATCTTGAAGAAGAGAATGCTACCTTGCAAGCTGAATATGATCGATTGCGTTCAAAACAAACGCCCACATCTACTCCAGATGATGCCCAGAATGTCATTGGTGCAAATGTAAGTGGTGGGCAAAGTCAAGATTTAATGGCTGAGGCGAAATTATTACGGCAGCATAAGGGACGTCTTGAAGCTCGTATGCAGATTCTAGAGGATCATAATCGTCAGCTAGAAGCGCAATTGATGCGATTACGACAATTAGTCGATGAGCCAAGTTTAACAGGAAAAGTATCAACACTACAAACAAGATCGGTTACTGCTTCTCAATTAAACACTGAATCACCGGCAAAAATGCACCAAAATGGTCATTACGAGCATACAAGTAAATATTAATTTATAATATTTATTATAAATAAAAAGAATCTATCGATTAACAATTAACATTCAAATGCAAATAACACAAAAAAAATATATTTCAATCATAACAACTAACATTATATTTCAATGAATTTCGTATTGCGGTGTTCAATAACTTTTATAGACGATTTATCTTCTGATTTAACATCTGGTGGTACTACTAATAATTTGGAAAATGCTGGTAGCGGCTTATCCGCATCAAGCCTAGGTATAGCCGCGAATATGAATATTCGACCACCTCCTCCACCACACTCGAACTTACTTCATATGTCTGGTAAATGAACATGGCATGTTAGCAAAGCAACAGAAAATATTTATTTTTTATTTACGATAAAACCGATAAAATATTTGGGACAAGAATTATTTTTCATCAGAAAAACAATTGATATAATCTACTACTAAGAATTTTGAAAGATTTGAAAAAATCCCGAAGTTTTGGAAAAAAATTATTAAAAAAATGTTTCTGTTGTTCTGCTCACTAGAAATCATTATTTCATCTAACATCTAATACATATCCATTTCCAATTCAATTTTTAACCAAAAGGACGAATGTAAGACTGTAACGTTAGAACGCACTGCACTTTTATACTGACTTTTTGAATTTTGTATCAAAATAGGTACTAGATATAAATTATCATTCGGAAATAAGTCTAATTTAATTTAATTTAATTTAATTTATTTTAATAAATATTTTTGGCTATCTTCTAGATGAATACTTTGGAAATGAGAATTGGATAATGGTTGCAGAACAAAAAATCACCAGTGATGTTATGTTCAAAGACGAATACAATAGAAATTCTACACCGAAAAACTAATATGCAGCTATTGAACAGATATTTTATCGAATTAAAAAACAAACGATATTTTAAGCATTGTACGAAATAGCACAATCAGAAAATACGACGATAAACTTTTAATTAACACGTGTACTTAGAAGGAGAAAAATTAGAGCAATTCATGAGAAATGTAACGAATTCGCTATTAGCTATTATGAATAGCATCAATCATTAATTATAAATATCACATAATATCATTATAAATATCAAATCTACAAGATGAAAAATTGGAGCATTCTTACAAAATCTATTTACCTATTGCATTCATATACGTATTGAAAATTAGCATAAAATAATTAAGACAAAGCCATTTGGCTCTTGAATTATCTTGGCAGCAAAATTCATTGTTATGTTTAAATAAAATATTAACATGCATTGTTCCCCATCAAATTAAATTTAGACCATTACGATTGAATCTAGCACCCAATGAAATAAAGACACAAATACTACCGTTCACATTTGAAATGTTTTCGTTTTCAACATATGAAAAATGGATAATTTATACATTATTCCAGAGATTTGTTTCGGGCGTATGTGATAATTTCGGTGCGTTTTTCATTAAATCTCTAATGAATGATCCATTATTTTTATGTATGTACTTTATTATTTGCACCTTATCAATTTTATATACCGATAAAGCACATCAAAAAAAAAAAAAAAAAAAAAAAAAAACATTAAAATGAACTAGCTTTATATCTCTTCTCGAATTCCCAAATTGGTGAAACATGAATTGCAACATAATATAATAATGTGAGCTTCTATAATGTCCTCTAATTACTTATTAGATTCAATTGTTATAGTGCTGTTGAGAAAATACTACCTGTTATACGCTATTTAGATCATTTTTCAATATCAATTATCTTCAATAAATAAATGAACAAATTTTATTTTTCATTTTTCTTTTTTCTTTTGTTATTTTCGATGTAATTAGAGGATACAAACGATACACACTAATTACAGTTATAAATAAATTATGTACATTTTCTACATTTTTTTCGCGTATCTTTATGGCGCTAAATTTTTACGTAAAATGACCAATTTTTTACGAAAAACTTATGGAAATGATTATCGCCAAATTTTGAGAACATAGAGATAGGGACAAAAATACAAACAATGTAAACGAGAATAAGTCTTTTTAAGAACACAACCTGCGAAGGGTGGGCAAATCAATCTCAATATTTTGGATAACAATTGCTCTCACCAAACTGTTGGGAATCTTTTTCAGTTTCAATATTCACTAATGTTCACAAAACTGCGTACTGATGAATTTCTAGTACAAAATCCCTAAAAATCGTTATGATTTCTATGTGATCCAGTATTACACCATATCATAGAAGATTAGTAAAAATATTTACTTTCTCTGTTTTTTTGGTTCTTGAGTTTGAATCAACTGTTAAAACATAAATATACACAATCAATACCACATGCATTTTTATGCATTTTGTAATAATAATTCATACTAATATTTGATCTAAACGCTACTTTTATATGAAAGCAAAAGTATAGAATATTTAATCAATACCATTGATTCCTGATTCGATTTCTATAAAACAATTGTTACGAAAAATCGATGTATGAAAGCAATGATTTTAGAAAATCAGCCCACCCCACTGGATATGATGTGTTTTTGATGCAATTGCATATTCCCTTCTAAATAAATTTGATAAAAATATTTGTAAACTAAGCCTGTTGATTCAAATGAAATTATTATACGAAAGACCTTTCAATGTGCAAAATAATTTGTTGATTTGTCCGGTGCAGATTGATAATACATTTTATGTAGGCATTTCGATCTGGTTAAAACATTTTCTAATTAGTCAACTAATTTATGTCTGAATTCTGCTTAAGATTACTAAATATCAGTGTTCGGTAAAGATATGGATACTAGATAAGATATCAGATAAGATATTATCTGAATCAACCATGAAAAATCGATATCTTATCTAGATAATGGAAAAAATATTTGTTATCTCAGATATTTTTAAGATACTTTAAAACATTTTCACGTTTTTTCAGAAATTATATTTTTCATTTTTGAAAGTAGTTTTATGTGAAGTTTGTGGTATCTTAAATACTATTTGAGTATATATATGATTAATTGTAACTAGATACTTTATATAATCTGGATACTCGAAAATGATCTGAGATATTAAAAATTGCATATGAAACTACTTTCAAAAATGAAAAATTTCATTTTTGAAAAAAGCTGAAAAATTTCTATAGTAACTTGAAATTATCTCAGATATCACCAAGATATTATCTTAACTTCACCTTTTTTCAGGTCAGATCTAGATACTTTTTTTTGAAAATTCAAAAAATCTTAAATCTTATCAAAAAATCTTGTCTTTTTTAGATATCAACAATTTTACATTTACCGAACACTCCTAAATATTATCGCTAAATTGAAAAAAAGATGTACCAATTTTCAAAAAATCGGTCTTATAAATAAATATCCATTTAAAGACAATTTAATTTAAGTTTCATTTCTTTTAGTTTGCTAAAAATAAGGATGCCTATTATTATGAATCTTTGGTGCCGAACCTAGGGGGAAGCAAATCTGGCATTTGCCTGAGGCGGAACAATTTTGGAGGTGCTAAATCGGAACAACGGAAAAAATTTAATTTTTATTACCGTTTAAATAGAATTTTTCGCCGTGTCAAATTCAAATTTGTGCTATCAACTGCCTTGCCCCAACTCAGTTTTCCAATTGCCAGCTCTATCTCTGCCATTCTTATCTCTTCCACTCCGATTCCATTCACACTTTCATTCGCGTTAACATTCAAATCTGTTCTATTTTCAACATTCAAAAGTTCCTCAAAATATTCTCTCCAGCGTTTTAACACATTTTTTCTACCAATCACTAACTCCCCTGCCTTATCTAATACAGCTCCCGGCGCCTGTTTCTTACCACCATTACGTATATTCTTGACCTTCGACTAGAAAACTTTATTCCTCTGTTGCCCTGCTTCTTCTAAGTCCCAGCCAAATTATACCCATTCAGCCTAAAGATTTCAAACGAACAAAAATTTGTCCGTCCGTCTGTTCGGAATTTAGGACGGATATTTTTTTTGTTCGTCCATTTTGAAAGAGCTTCTGGCCCTTTAGTACACCTGACTTGACATTTGCAAACCTGAAATTATCCATAAGATGGCGACACTTCTATACTAAATCTTAAAAATACACATTAAATGGCGATACTAGTGTACTAATTATTAAAAATATACATAAATATATAAAACAAAAAAATGAAATTAATAACTACTAACAATTAAATGAAAAAAATATGAATTTTAAATCTGTTGCGCAGTAAAGGAAACAAACAATGCTATTGCCAAAACACAACTGAACTTTATTCATATTCTTACACTCTATTTATACAATTTTGAATTTTGAACATTATTATTATGAGATCACCTAATAATACGTCTCCAACCAACAGATTTTATTATGATTGGTTTTCTTACTTCCTATTTCACGCTAATTGTATTTCCCTTGTGAACTAATTAAACACTGAGTTCATATGCCACGTATCACTTCTGAATACGTTGTATACTCAAATCGATAATCCATTGTATTTACTATATCCACTAAGTCCTTTTCTTATATAGGGTGTGTGCAAAAAAAATGTCGATTTAGATAACAGATGGCGTAACTAGCGATTTGTACATCGGAGCACACTGATGCCATTTTCTTTTTTTTTGTCTATCATTAAAGCAAAGTCTAGGTTGGCTTGGATCAAACGTTTTGCCAGAGAATTTGATGACCCATATAAAATTAAAATTTTATTTTTTAGTTTTGTTATTCCGATTCTAGAATATGGATCTCAAGTATGGAACACTCACAACTTGGGACAGACAAGAAGAATTGAATCTATCCAAAAGCAATTTCTGTTATATGCATTGAGGAGATTCAGATGGAGTAATGGATTTCAACTTCCGCGGTATGAACATAGATTGCTATTGCTTCAAATGATCTCTCTGGAGAATCGTAGGAAGATTGCACAAGTGGTGTTTATACTAAAACTGATCAAGGGTGAAATATGTTCGGATGCTCTTTTAGAGAAAATTCAATTCAGAATTCCATATCACTCTGTTAGAAATATTCAATTCTTAAAAGTCCATATTGTTAACAATAGTTATCAAAAGTTTATGCCATTGAATTTTATGATTGAGACTTTTAACTGTTGTTATAATGAAAGAACTCCTATTCAGAATCAGTTTGTTATTGACTTTCATGTTAGCTCGGATGTAACTAAAAAGAAGCTTAATGAATTATTTAAGATATTGTAAAATTAATCATTATTGTACTTGATTCTATTGGATTTAATATTGCAGTTGATAATCGGAGTGACTTGCTTCGAAATCATCAGGATTGGCAATAGATTATTGAATCGGTGCAAATATTAAATTAATCATAATTTGTAAATTAATATGTAAATATTATAAATAAACCACCTTTGGCGAAGGAACGCTGTATGGTGCCGAATAATAATAATTACGCTATAAATTTCAGTATTTGTCATTTTGCTGAAGTGTAAACAACAAAGATTTTTTTGCTTCAAAAATGTCGAAATTCGTACCTGAAAAAGTGGTTTTGCGGGGAACTTTAATAACCTTCTTTCATTTGATGAAAACCGCTGCTGAAAGTTATCGTTTGTTAGTAAAGCTTACGGTGAACATGCTTCAACTCAAAAAACTTGTGAACGATGGTTTACGAGATTCAAAAGTGGTGATTTTGACTTAGAAGACAAAGAACGGCCAGGTCTTCCAAAAAATATTGAAGATGCGAATTTGCAAGCATTATTGGATGAAAATCCTTGTCATATGCAAAAAGAACTTGCAATGGAATTGAATGTTGATCGAGCAACCATTTCTAGACATTTGCATGCAATAGGAAAGATTTGAAAACTGGGAAAATGGGTGTCACATCAACTGAATGAGAATCAACTCAGAGCAAGAATCGAAACATGCAAAAAACATCTTGCTGAACACAAAAAACTTATTTTTTTGTGTCAAATTGTTACTGGTGATGAAAAATGGATCTATTACGACAATCCCAAGCGTAAAGCAGCGTATGTTGATGCAGGCGAACCAGTACCTTCGCAGTCAAAACAAGAAATTCATTGCCAGAAGGTTATGCTGTGCATTCGGTGGGATCAGGAAGGTGTCGTGTATTATGAGCTGCTGAAACCTGGCCAAACGGTTGATGGTAAGTGCTACGAACAACAATTGATCAAAATGGAGCAAGCATTGAAGGTGAAACATCCACGAATAGCGACTAAATAAGATAAAGTTTTTTTTCACGATGATAATGCCAAGCCACATCGTGCAAAGATCGTTAAAAAAAAAGAAAAAACACTTCGATTGGGATCAGCTTGATCAACCCCCGCACTCTCTAGACCTTGCCCCTTCGGACTACTATTTGTTTCGATCGATGCAATTTGACCTGGCCGATGTACGCTTTAAAAACTTTGAAGAAATACAAAAATGGGTCGCTGACTGGATAGCTTCAAAAGATGAGGAATTCTTTAAACGCGGAATCCATCAACTTCCTGAAAGATGGCGCGAAGTCATAGCTAGATGGGGAATAATTGGTTAATGTACTCATTCATTTAGTTATGAAATAAAATTTTCTTTTCATCGAAAAAATCGACATTTTTTTTGCACACACCCTATACTTTGTCAATTCTCATTTCACACTACATTATCGTGAACTCTCTTTATACTTGACCGTGAACATGAACATATGAACATGAACATAGCATCTCAATCATAGGTGTGCGATTTTGTACTAATTAGTAGATTTGTTAGTAGATTTGCAAAATTTTGTATGAAAATACTAACATTACTTAGTAGATCTACTAACAAATCTACTAATTAGTACCAACATTTCACACCTATGATCTCAATGCATATTACCTTTTCGGTAATCTTTAAACCCATTTGTTCTATATTTCTCTTCGTTTGAATCATTCTTGCTAATTCACATTTCACACATTGTTATTGTCAACTCTTCCTTTTTTTAGTTGACCATCATATGATATGAATTTCAAATACATAAATTCCAACAAAATCACATTTAAAAATATGATAAAATTAATAGTAGAAATATTATTTTTTATCAAATATACACATCTTGAAAATAATTCTAAATAATTTATTTCGTGAAATAGTACTTTCGAAATGTTCATTATATGGAGCGACCCAACAATAAACTTGATAAATCATTCGTTTATTATTGCGCAATATCTTTTTTCGCTAACTAACGCTTGCATTCTAGCTTCTGTCATGTTTATGAAGTGATAGAATGAAGAGAAATTATGGTGAAAACTTAAATTTCTGACATTCAAATTGAAAAAATATTGAACAATGAAATATTGACATGTTTTTAAATAAATAATTGATATTATGTGAGCAAACAGAATAGAAAAAAAGCGCAATAAATCCAATAAAAATTAAACAAAAAAAGTTGAAAAAAAGATGAGAAAAAGAAAAGAAAAGAAAAGAAAAAAAAGAAAAAAAAAACCAAAGATTACCGCTGGAGGGATTTATACTAAGAATTTTTCTAAAACCACCAAAAGAATGCGTTGCGTTTCTTCATAGGCCACTTTGATTTTATTCCAAATATTTCTCGATGCGCTATAGCTCAGTTATTCGGTAGGAAAAACGTAAAAACAAATTGAATTTTTGACTATAGTAAACAAAAATTCAAGACCTATTAACTAGAGGCGTCACTTGCCCAGGCTGATCCATGGATTCTCAGGATTTGACCTGAATTCCAGATCTATTTCATGAAAAATTGGTGTACATAATTTTTTTTTTTTTTATATAAAATTTCAAATAGGAAGCCTTGGAATTCTAAAGTCAAAAATTCAATTTATTTTTACGTTTTTCCCACCGGATAACTGAGCTATAGCGCATCGAGAAATATTTGGAATAAAATCAAAGTGGCCTATGAAGAAACGCAACGCATTCGATTTATCTGATGGATTTAAGCGATAAATCCATCTAAGCTGATAAATCCATCCAGCGGTAATCTCTGAAAAATACAAATGTCAATTGCTCAATCCAGAGTCTTTTTGGCACAGTAGACAGCGAGCCAATCTTATAATTATTTACACTGAAGATATCTGAAGGTTCGATTCTCGCATTTGGCATAATTTTTTTTCTTCTTTCTTCATTTATTTACCGATGCTAATACAGAATTTCATGAACATTATAAACGACCGATGCTTAAATGGTCCTACAATTCAACCTGAGCTATTTGAAAGGTTCAGAGGAAAAATGTCATTCAGAAATGTTTCGTGGAAAAATGAATAAAACAAGTGGCAAATGAAGTATTTTATACGCAAAATGTGTTCCAAATAAGTGGCATATAAGTATTTTTATCATTTTTCCGCGGAACTTTTCTGTATGACATTTTTCCTCTGAACCTTTCAAATAGCTCAGGTTGAATTGTAGGACCATTTAAGCATCGGTCGTTTATAATGTTCATGAAATTCTGTATTAGCATCGAATATCTTCTCTAAATGGAAATATCTTTTCAATGCCATTCTTCGTGAATTGCCCAAAGAATTTCTGCAATCTGGTTTCTGATTAAATGGCAAAGATGTTTCTATTCGCCCATTTGGCAAACATTTAATTCTTTTTTCGCAATATTCAACACATTTTTGATGTTCTTCGGAAACGATTGGTTTTAATTGAACTTCTTCACTTTTGTTCTGGTTTCACTGAAATAACAAATTGACATAAGACGTGGCGCCCAACCAAAGTAAAAAATTGTTTCATGTGATGAATGGATTGCGACCTAGTAGTGCGCTGGAGCTTTCGTTTTCCGAGTAATATCGTGGCGCCATCCCAAAGTCGCGAGGATAATTATTTCGAAACATTGAAGCATTAAAGCTGTTTCATTGTATGTTGTCATTTTGTCTATTGTTCTGTATTTGATATGAGAAGAACAGCATAAATGAAATGTCTTGCGTATGTATTGGTAATGAACGCATAAATAAACGCATTGGCCGTATAAATTGTATGCCAAGCAGAGTCGTTGATCAACAATATTTACGCAATCAAATATTTTTTGTGCTAGCTGTATTTCAAACGGAATGAACAACATTACAAAAGTGATATATAATACGCATATATTGGTGAGTCTATACTGTTTGCCACACAATTTACATGGACAAACAGAAGTGTTAATTAACAATACATACACACGGCATTTCTCTTGTGCTGTTCTCTCTATATAAAATGCAGAAAAACAGACGAAATTACGACACACAATAACAATATCGTGAAATAATTTCAAAGTTTCTGAATAATGACCATCGCGACTTTAAGATGGTGCAACGATAGTGTTCGACTTAATTTAAATGCATTACGCAAATGAAGTGTACAGTGAGATCGATGGATTGCAACAGGAAATCGACCAATTGTTGTAATTGCATAGAGTTTAGATAGCGTGGTTAAACGTATCACCTAACTAAAAGTAAAAATTGTTATGGAATGATAAAGTGCTTGAAAGAAAAAGTCGATTGTTGTTGGAATCACATTCAGTTGCAAACCACATGTTCAATTAAACCCAAATTGTTTTTGTAATTTGATGATTAGCTACCATCTGAAACACAATAGCATAAAATAAGTAAATATTGTACTAAAAACTAAAAGTAATTTAGATAGAAAAAAGCAATACGCACAATATTTCTGAAAAGAAAAGAAAATCGTATAAATAATTTGTTTTGTTGATCAAGGAAATTTTCTTTTATTGTCCCGTCTGTAATACTTAATACGGACTTGATAATAAATTAGTGATCGAAAAATTTTTTTGTATCAAGGCGATGAAAAACGCTAGATGGCGTTGAGCGTGACAGTCGTGGTTTTCGTTTCGCTTCAATAACACAATATTTAAATTTGTACATTTTTCAATTTTATTCTTCTAAAAATTTTCATTTTTGTAAATTTAAATTAATCGGCGATTATTTCATCACAATTATGTGAAGTTTACGCGAAAAAGTTTAAATTTCGGTGTTATTTTCATATTTTTATATTTTTTATTTTCTCGGACACTGTGATGATATTGTTTGTGAACAACAAGTGTCATGCCAAAGCATAAACACCGGCTTCACATGTTTTGTTTTATTTTTAGTTTAATTTGTGATAATTTTTTTTTTTGTAATTTTATCAATTAAAGTGAATTTTTGGGAGATTTTAGTGCATTTGATTTCGTATTTCGGTCAATTTATCTTTTGTATTTATCTGGAGTGAAGACTGGCAAATTGGGGTGTAGGAATTTTAATTCATAACAGTCTAGAACAGTCGATTGTATGTCAAAGATTCGTGAGTGAAAGAATGATGTGGATTTCAATAAAGTTGGGAGGTGCAGTGTATCGTTTCGTAAGTGTGTATTCTCCGTGTGAAGGTACGAATGAAGAAAAGATGAATGATTTTTATGGTGACTTGAATGATATTGTGTATCGTAAGGGAAATGAGAACGTGATTTTGCTAGGGGACTTTAATGCTCGAGCAGGTAGAGATAATCAAAATTTTGCGAATATTTTAGGTCATTTCGGAGAAAATATGGAAGCGAACGGTAACGGAAAGAGATTGTTGTATTTCTGACAGAGTTCAGGCCTAATTATAACAAATTCTTTCTTCAAGCACAAGAATATTCACATGTACTCATGGGAAAATCATGGCCAGAATCAGAAATCCCTTCTCGATTACGTAATCGTAGAAGATAGTTTGCGCAAAATAGTTACAGATACGCGTGTGTATAAAAGTTTTGGTCTGGATTCCGATCATTACTTGGTTGCAAGCAAACTACGTATTCCAAAAGTAATAGCGAGTAAAAATCGGAAGCCAACCAATAGAGTGAAAGTTAATGAATTGAAGAGTGAAAGAGTAGTGAATGCATATGTAGCTAGATTAGAAGAGAAATTTAGGCAAGTTGATATGATTGAGGTGTCTGATATCAATAGAGAATGGGATTGTTTTAAGAGTGCAATCTTGAGTGCGGCAAAGGAAGTTTGCGGAATGCATGTGTGTAAGAATGGTAAAAAGAAGACAGATTGGTGGAACGATGAGGTGCAGGAGGCGGTGAAGGAGAAAAGAGTGAGATGGATGCGTTGGATGCAAAGTAGAAAGGAAGAGGACTTAGAGTCGTATAGGGAACAAAAAAGGGTAGTGAAAGAGTTGGTGAGAGCAGCTAAGGAGGGTGAATGGGTGAAATTCGGCAATGATTTAGAAAAAGCAGGGCAGCAGAAGAATAAAGTTTTCTGGTCTAAGGTTAAGAACATCCGTAATGGTGGGAAAAAACCAGACGCCAGGAGCCCTTTTAGATAAGGCAGGAGAGCTAGTGATTGGTAGAAAAAATGTATTGAAACGTTGGAGAGAATATTTTGAGGAACTTCTGAATGTTGATAATAGAACAGATTTGAGTGTTAGCGCGAATGCAAGTGTGAATGAAGTCGAAGAAGAAGAAATAAGCATAGGAGAGATAGAGCAGGCGGTTAGAAAGCTAAGTTGGGGTAAAGCAGCAGCAGTGGATGAGATTAGGAATGAATATTTAATTTGTAGTGGTTCATTGGGTATTCGATGGTTACATCGGTTGTTCAATCTAGCGTGGAATTCATCAGTTGTCCCGAAGGAATGGGGGGGGGGGGGTGCAGTTATCTCACCACTCCATAAGAAGGGTAGCAACTATCGTGGAATTTCTCTATTGAGTGTTGTCGGAAAAGTTTACAGTGCAATTTTAGAAAAATGTACCAGAGCTATTGTCGAATCAGGCTTCATACCGATGCAGGCTTCAAACCGATGCGCGGATGTCAAGATCAAATTTTTTGCATGAGACAAATAATAGAGAAGTTCCATGAAAGAAAAAAGGATATGTATGTATGTTTTGTCGATTTACAAAAAGCGTATGATTGTATACCGAGAGCTAATTTGTGGTCAGTTTTGAGTGAATACGGAGTGAATGGTTTTCTTCTGGGAGCAATTAAGAGTTTGTATAAATGCTGTGAAGCCGCTGTGAGAGTAGATGGTGAATTGAATGAATGGTTTGAAGTGCGAAATGGTCTCCGGCAGGGCTGTACTATTTCACCGCTTTTATACAAAATTTATATGGATAAATTGATTAGGTCAGCTAATCTGAGGGGTAACGTAGTTTTGGGGGGAAATATTATCTCTGGTCGTGCATATGCAGATGACCCAGTTTTGTTCGGCGGCTCAGAACAGGAGCTACAAAACAGTATTAGCGAATTAGAAGCGGCCTGTACGAACTTTGGAATGACCATTAGCAGTTCAAAAACACAAATTATGCATATTGGGAAAAATCGGAAGCAAGCGAATTGTCTGTTGAATGGGAGTGTACTTGAGCAGGTGTCTCAAGTATTTAGTTATCTTCAAGTATTTAGGTTGCATCTTCTCTGAAGACGGCAAGCTGGATAAGGAATTTGAACATCGTAGAGTGAATGTTAATAAAGTTGTTGCTCAACTTAGGTCACATGTTTTTAATAAGCGAAAGTTGAGTAAAGAAACGAAGTTGATGATTCATGCATGGGTCAATCTTCAGACCAACTATCACGTATGGTAGCGAGAGCTGGGTCGATTCAAATAATTTAATTCATGGTTTGGAAGTGGCTGATATGAAAGTGTGGCGTATGATTTCGGGTGTGTCGCGTAGGGATCAATGGCATAATAGAATTAGGAATGAGAAGATACGTGAAGATTTGAATGTGGATTCGGTTGATGAGATAGCTAGAATGTCAAGATTGAGATGGTTTGGTCATGTACAGCGTATGAATGATTATCGTTTACCAAAGTTAATTTTGAATGCTGAAGTGAATGCACCGAGAGGTAGAGGTAGACCGCGGAGGCGATATTTGGATCGGTTAAGAACGATTTGAGCGAAAGGGGGTATGATTGGAATGGGGAAACTCAAGACCTGGCTCTCGATAGGGTTTGCTGGAGAAGAATTGTTAAGGGGCTGCCATTTCAAAATATACCAGACGCTGAAGGGCAATAATGGTCTTTAAATGATTGTTGTTGTTGTTATCAAGGCGATGGTTAAAATTTTTTTTCAAGCCGGTAAAATTTTTTCGCTGTAGGTGGTACTTCGTATCTTAAAATTTTTTTTCTTCACAAATCGAAAAGAAAAATCAAAACAAACCAAACTTCGTTTAAAAAGTTAATAATTCTGCGATTCTGTATTAAAATACATGAAATATTGTTGAAACTTTTGAATGAATTTGGAGAAAATATGAATTAACGAATAAAGAAAGAAAGTAGAAAATAAATTCAGAATTTAGCATTAAAATTTACATGAATTATTTTTGAAATTTTTGATTTGATTAAAAATAAAAAAAAAAAATTCTTTATTGAAATAACCATTATTCCAAACCGATTGAATTTAGCATCGAATAACACATTGAGAACAAATTACTTTGAAGAAGATTTTGTGAATTTTAAACAAATAGACATTGCGGTGAAAGAAAGTGACTTCTTAAACGAATTAAAATCATTTTTGTCAATAAATTAAATCTCATCAATTCAATATTGACCAAATTCTGTCTGAAGTGAAATAAAATTTTTAAAGTGTCATACTAAATCGTGTTGTAAATAATTATTATAATAATGTAAACGATAAATGACCGGAATTATTTATAATGTAAACCATTACAGCATAGTAAAACAGTACTGTATATGTAAATGTCAAATATTTACTGTCACATTGTATTTTTCTTTCTCTTCTAAATTAAATCTCAACCGATTAAGACGTAAGACTTCCACTGTTTTATTTATTCAATAATAAAATCTGAAATCATCAATAATTAAACTAATAGGTTATGGGCCCAGACACCCTTAATTAATTAATTTATTTATTCTTACGTAATTTAGAAGAGGTATTTTTAGATATTTTTTCATTTTTCATAATTATTTTTCGCTTTTCTGAAATATCGATTTTGAGGTTAGTATTAACCTAACATTCCAACACGCACATTTATGGGAAAGTCACAAACCGATTCACCAACCAAGTCTACGACAAATAAAATCACGCAAACAATTGAGAAAAAACCGGATAATATGTCAACATCAATTTTATCAACAATCGAAAAGTTGAAAGGACGTGAAAATTATTCCAGTTGGAAATTATTGAGAATTATTTGGCATTGAATTTGAAAACGTTTGAGGGCTCAAATGCTGTTCGTAAGGTGAGGTCAATGATGAATGGCTTGCAATATTTTTGTTGAGCGTATTGAATGGTGATTATCAACCGATGATCATGGCTATGGAAAATTGTACGATGAAATTGTCAAGTGATGCGGTAAAAACCAAAATTTTACAAGAATCCGAATCTTCTATATCAAATGACAAAGCGTTTTTTGCTAAGAAACGTGGACAATTTAGAGGAAAATCGTCAATAATTTGCTATTCATGTAAAGCCAAGGGTCATAAATCAAATAAATGTCTTCAAAGATCTAACGGTTCAAATAGCAAGAAACAAAATAGCAACAACAAAAGAAGCAACGAGAAGGATAAAAGTCAATCGGCTTTTAGTGCTTTGTTTCTGAGTGGTAGATTTAATACAAATGATTGGTTTGTAGATTCTGGTGCAACGAAGCACATGAACAGAAACTGGATGAATGAAACGAAGAAATTGTTGAAAAATGAATTTGAGCATAGTAGTTTTTAAATCAAACTACAAAAATATGAAATCAAAGTATACATTGTAACAAAGAATAATTGTTATTCTTGAATAAAGTTCCAATGAAGCAAGTTCTCTTTCAAAATTATTTCTACATGGTAGCAAAGCGACGCAACGATATTAATTGGAATAATTTCAAATAAAGAAATAAAGTAAAATATTTCATTTAAATTGAGAAATTTAACTTCATCAAATAAAACTTCAATAAAGAAATCATGGACGCAAAGTTACTAGGGGCTTTTATCTATGCGAAAAATTCGTATCCATTTGCAAATTTCATACAAATCATTTGCTAATTAATTGCAAATGTATACATACATTTTAAATGGGAGGATTGCGAATGCGTGGATCATTGACAAATCTCATTCAGTTGCTAAATGGATGCCAAAAGTGTCATAGTCGCATTCGCATTCGTGAGACATTTGCAATTTGCTATGAATATTCGAATTGATTTGCAGCATTCGCAAGAGATAGATCCCCCTAGCAAAGTTACTATTTGAAAAACTCAATAATGAGAACTATTTCACTTGGAAATTTCGTATGGAAATGCTTTTAAAAAAGGAAGGCCTTTGGAAAACTATTACCGGAACGGCACCTACTGATACAACCGCACTTGCTAATTGGAATTAGAAAGACAAAAAAAAGTTGGACAGCTTTTAAGGATTATCACGAACAAGGTACGTTAGTCATCACAACCTTGCTAATGAGAAAATTGTGGGATTTAATGTTAGATGAAGACACCAATCCACAAACACATATTGAAACGATAATCAATATACTGCAAAAATTAGTGGATATTGTTGAATCCGATCTCACTGAAAAATGGAAATTTAGCAACCGCACTTGAAGCACGAGACTCAAAAGATTTGAAATTTTCGCTGGTTCAAACAAAAGTAGTCGATGAGTATATGAGACGAAACTCGAAATTGAATGATTATGAAAAAGTGAAGAAATTTCAACGAAATAAAGGTGATTTATTTTGTATTCACTGCAACAAATCATTTCACACACGAGAAAATTGCTACAAATTAAAAAATAAGAAAAAATGGCAAAAAGGCAAAAATAAAGTGAATTCATTTTAAGATAAATCATCAAATGAATCTGACAAGTTGTCACAAGGAATCAATCAATTTATGAATTAAATAAAAATCCAAATTCACAATCAATTCTAGATTCAGGAGCTACTTCACATGCTACAAATCAAAAAGGATTATTCACTTACCTAGATGAAAATTATTGCACTTCAATAAAAGTAGTAAATGGATTTCAAGTAAGAATTCTAGGAAAAGGCGAATGTACCGTAAAATTAAAAAATGCACGCGACGAAGAATACACTCTTAAGTATTACCACATAAGACCATATGAATTTGGTATTGTAAATTGACAAACCTGCAGGAGGTAAAAGAACGGTTTATGGATTTTGGTATTGTATTGGAAAAAAAAAACCGAAAAAAAAAAAAAAAAAAAAAAAAAAAAAACCCAAAATTTAAAAAAAAAAAAAAGAGAACAAAAAAAAAAATAGATTATTTATATACAAAAAAAAAAAG
This sequence comes from Resseliella maxima, assembly GCA_029041755.1. NCBI lineage: Eukaryota > Metazoa > Arthropoda > Insecta > Diptera > Cecidomyiidae > Resseliella > Resseliella maxima. The sequence goes on from JAQOWM010000003.1 coordinate 118,239, forward strand.
CAACTAATTAGGTTTTAAAATTAAAAATAATGAAATATATTATGAACATGACCGAAGTTTTGTATTCACCTGATCTTGATGGTACTTTCATTTCAATAAAAAAATTATGCAAAAGCGGATACGAAGTACATTTTAAAAATGATTTTGGAAAGATAATTGAAGGAAAGAAACAAATTTAATAGTCATTTAAATTTTTATACCACACGAAATGAAGCCGAGAGACGTTGAAAGACGATTTTGCATGTCAGAAATGCTGCTTCAATGCCACAAAAAGAAGTCATTTTTGCATCGATTTGTTACTGGTGATGAAAAGTGGATCTACTACGATAACCCCAAGCGAAAAAAGTCATATGCCCGGCCAACCAGCAAAATCAACACCAAAGCCAAATATTCATGGAATGAAGGTAATGCTCTGTATTTGGTGGGATCTAAAACCGAATGAAACAGTCACTGGCGATCTCTATCCACAACAACTCCTCAAATTGAACGCAGCAATCAAACAAAAACGGCCAGAATATGCCACCAGACACGAGACTTTGATTTTTCATGATGACAACGCTCGGCCACAACGGGCTCAAGGGCCCAAAAACTATGTGGAAAATATCGGATGGGAAAAACTGCCCCACCCGCCTTATAGCCTCGAAAGATGAGAAGTTTTTTTTGGGAAGGAATCTATAAATTGCCTAAAAGGTGAGAAAAACTAGTGGCGATGGAAAATACTTTGAATAATGTATTAATTCATTTTGATATTTAAATAAAGCAATATTTTTTACAAAAAAACAGCGAGAATTTCTACACACTACCAATAAATAAAATAAAAATAAAAAGTAATTAGTAAAGAAGACAAAGGATAGAAGAAAGAAGAATAGCTTAAAACTAATTGATAAAGAAATTGCACGACATGCCACCGAGTGAATGAAGATTAGATTATATTTTTTTTATAATATTATTGCACGGACCGTAGATGATTTTTTAACGCATTTACAAATGAAGATAACGAATCATTGTTTCTAATTTCAACTGGTAAACTATTCCAAAAATTAATTGCAGAGTAACTGAATGCGCGTGTGTCAAATGCGGTACGTGGATTAAAATTAACGCGAAGGTTGTATGGATAACGCGACGTTTCGCCGTTTCGAATAAACATGTGATACTCGAAAAATGTGAGCTATGCATGAAAAGAATGAAAGTAAAGAACACAGACGATTTATACTTTGTGTGTTGTTTATTTGCCGTCCTGACAAGAACTGATTCTTAACTAATTTACAATATGACATTTAGCGATTTTATTTGTGGCAACACCATTATTTTCAATTGTGATTCAGATATTTAGGAGCCTTTTTTGATAACTGCTTGAATATTAAGACGGCTGATTGAAGCTCACGGTCTTCAGTAACATTTTCACTAAGCTTCAATCCGAAAACATATCTAATCTTATCGTTATCAATCATGAGTTGAGCTGATTTTGAGTGCTATGTGCACCCCAGCCATAGGTTACTACATTCCAATAATCCATAATGGGGTCAATGAGCGCCGCAGCCATATCACGTTTGATATAATTGGGTGTAAAATGCTTTGTGTGCCGGATGCGATTTAACACACCATACACTTTTTGAAATTTACACTTGTCATGTTCTTGGAAAGAGAGATTTTCGTCAAAAATAACACCAAGGTTTTTAATTGACTTACAGAATTCAAGTTTTTCATCACCAATTTTCACATCATTGATCGCATCAAAATTTAACCGACTTGTATGATATTTAGAACCGATGATCATTACTTTCGATTTAGAACCATTTAATTTCATACGCGACGTTTGATAAAATCATTTAATTTTGCAAGATCCGAATTTACTAATTCAATACCGGTATTTATTTGATCAAACTCAACTTTCAATGCGAATAAATGACCGGTCATATTTCAAAAATGCTAATTTTGTCGTTGAAGTAAAGCGAAAAGAATGTTTGGCCAAAATTGCTGCCTTGAAGTACACCGTTATAAATTGTGACAAAATCCGATTCATGATTACCGACTTTAACTTTTTGCTGAATATTTTTATAAATTGATTTGATTAATTTCGTAGCGTTGTTAAAAAAACCGTATGCTTCGTAAACTTTTAACAGAGAGTTATGTGGAATGGACGGAAATGTACTTTTTATATCAAACATTAGAATATTAGCAAAAATTAGTGAAAGAACAGAAAAATAGCATTGGTGTCCATCCCCATGCTCTGTTTATATTTGGTAGTTTGAGGTTAAATTTGATTTCAGCTGACGGCAACGATTCAGCGCAACAAACGCTTAAGTATATGCTAATCAATAAATACGAAATTTGAAAAGAAAAAAATGTTTTTCTTATCTATTTTTATGTGTGGGTGGCAAATTTCAAGTTTTTCTGGGGCAGCAAAGTGCTCAGATTCGGCACCATCCTCACGTTTAATATGCTGGAATAGCAAGGGGCTATTACATTCTATTATGCTTTACTATTATTTTCGTGTAATATGTAGTGATTGACATTCTAGGTTTAATATTACAGTTAGCTATTCTTTTTATTAGATTTGAGTAACTTGCACGGCGGTTGCGCACTTTACAACTGTGATATTACAGAAAAAGTTGTAAAGTACGCAAACATCATATAAAAATATTTGCTTTTTGTCATTGTACAACCGTCGTCAGTGATATTGACAGATGAATTTCTGTTGCTGCTTTTATGGAATAGTGAAAGCGAATAGAACAATCTATTCAAATAGTTTTTTGTGCTTATTTTGCGAAGAATTTATTGAGATATACATATGGATTTTCGATTTTTTGTTTCTTATTGAAATGTTACCATTCTTTAAAATCCAAATCTGAATAATTGTATGGTAATGAAATATATATGACTATATAGTTTCAGAACCGAATGCCCATTTCATAAAAGATGCATGCGCGCAAATTTGTGTAAGCTTATAAGAAGTCACTCGACATGTCTTTTTAGGCATTACATCTTAAAAGTGGTAAGTAATCTATTGGAATTTTTAAACAAGAAGAATGACAAAAATTTTGTGCAATAAATTTCAAAACGATGTATCAAATTTTCTATATTTTATAATCTCAAGCCCCGATCTTATTAAAATTTAAGGATCTTATCTTTATCTTATCGTAATTACAACTTTAACAAATTAAAAATTTGTCCAACATAATCATTCTTGGCTATAGGTTTATAAAATAACACGAGATTTTTGACTTGGATTTCACCTAGGGGTTTGCCACTCGATCAAAAACTAAAGGAATGAATCAATTTTCATAAATTTTTCATGTTATACAAATTCAGTACGCATTTTTTCGCGTATTTTAGATATACAGAGATATTTGAATCAAATCAAATTTTCTGAACTACCAAATTAAAAACTTATAATATGGATACATTTTTACAAAATCAATACATCTTAGAAAATTTTTCATCTAGTAAGTTAAGATAAAGCAATCTGCAATACTGACGGTATAAAATGAATATTGCGATCCAGGTATCAAGTGATATAAAACGATCCAGGTATCATATCAATTTTATATTGCAAAAACAATTAATGATTTGTATCATTTGAAAAAATGTCAATCATTTATGAAAATTTGGATTTATTTGTTTTATTAGTGTATAAGTGCTGGGCAATATATCAGTGCGACTGACAACGATTTCATATATTCAGCAAATACATATAAACTATGCACACACGTAAAAATGTGTGCGATTATTGGTGTAGGCGATTGTGTTTCTTGATTCAATATAGAATCAAGAAACAGAATCACTAACACCAAAAATCACACACATTTTTACGTGTGTGTGGTTCAAACGGATATGATCGCGTAATTTTAGATATTGTGGAATATGATTCGTTTCATTCATTTTTCAAACGATTGCACTACATTTTGAGTATAATAATTTAGTCGCTAACCCCTAGGATTTGGCATATTTTAAAATAAGAGTATGACTACGAAAAGAGTACAATACATCTTTACTTTATTTCAATTTTTAATTGATTAAAATAAAACAACCAAGAAATGCCTATATTAAATTGTTGCACATTCAATTTAACGTTTTTTTTGTAAAATTTTTTGCGTTTGCATGGAAATATTTCTCTTAAATTATTTTTTAAAAGAATTACAGACACACATAAAAATAGTAATTAATTCCAAAATACAACTTTATCAAAATTCTTCATGTTACAACTTCTGATTGATTGAATGCAAAAAAAAGGATTTTCAGTGATTTAAATTAAAATTCTAAAAATTGGTTTCTACGATGGTTCCGTCATTTCGGGAAATTGATTCTAGAATGCTAGGAACTCTCACTGCTACAACTGTTGCATGATCTAGTTTACCTGTAATCAATAATCGGATTTAGTTTCCTTACGCTAGTAATAAAAATTGGTATATTTGTAAATAATAAATTTTACCTGGTAACATTGAAAATGTATGACTGTCAACAGCTCGCTTACGAGCAGCTCTCTGTTGAACTCGATTCATTTCGATCTCTTTCTTTACAACACCACTACTTATTCCAGTTTGTGTGTCTGGTGCAACGATTACCGTTGAATATTTATAAAATAATTCACGTTGCTCTAGCATATTTCGTTTGGCTGATGTAATCATTTTTACAAAATCAATTAATAAATTGCACACTTTTCGTGCTGTCAATCTCTTTTCATGTTGTCCATTGATACCGAATGAAAGTAAATCTTCAATTCGAAGGAGAGTTAATGCATGTCTTTGCTTTCCATTTACTAATGGCAATCCAGACAACGGTGATGTTCTGTATTTCATGGTCGGTGTCTTATGTGATGGCTCAATCAAGGTATGGGATCTTAAGAACTTTGGGCGGGGTTGAGAAGAGGGCAATTGGTTTGATGCTACTGTTGATGATATTGCAGATTCTTTTTTTGATTTCCGCAGAGGACGGATCGGTTGGGTTTCCGATTTTTGTAATTGGAAATTCACGTTATTTTTCTTGTAATCAATTCCATGTATCGCGGATGTACTTTTATTCTGACGTTTCGGTGCCAATTCAAAATTGTTTTGTTTGTGTTTTGGTTTTAATTTTTGTGGAGGTTGAGATTTTAATGTTGTGTCCTCGTTAAAGGACATATCTGTGATTGCATCAGCAAATTTTCCTACTACAGGATCGCAATTGTCTGAAACCCCGTCCGACACAAGAAAAACAATATCATTGGCTTCAACGATAGTCATGGAACACGTTAAATTTGCCAGTTCTGGATTTCTCATCTCATCTACAGGTCCCAATGCTCCGAGAGCGTCTCTCAAATCTCGCATTGCTGAAAGAATAATTAAATCAAATAAACAATGTACTAAAAATAAAAGAAGGGGGTGTCTTGAATCAAAGTGAACAAAATTCTATGTCAATTGATAGTAGTCACAAATCGTTGCATTCACACTTCCCGAAGCAAAACATGAATTTTATTATTGCTCCTCGTACATATAGAAACGAACCTTTAGAATGGTTGACATTGTATTGTTTATGAATGTTGACAGATCTGAAGCACATTTCAAAACGTCAAATGTAAATACAAACTTCGTTGTTTTAAATGATTTTTGTATTTACAGTAGATTTTCTCTTGCTTTAGGAATCTCATTTGATTTGATTTTATTTTATTTTATCGAAATATGAATAATGTGTATCATATTTGAATTTGTGCATGGAGAAATTTTTTCAAAGCAGTGTCATTATGTTCATGTTTTTGATAAAAAAAAACAATCAAAGTGAAATGGTTTCATATCAGTATATCAATAGAGAATAGAACGACGAGATAAAATGATTCTCATCCGTAACAAATATACGGTGGATGTTATTATGAATAGTGTTTTACATTGTGATCATGGCTAAACTGTTTATTTCAAATATATCATTCAATGAATTCTTTGTGATCGTTTGCAAATTTTTGGTTGCCTTAGAATATTCATAACAGGCGACCATTTGTTTATGAAAAGTCACATTGATACATACAATCAATTCATTTCAAAGAAATAAAAATTATCCAGTGGTATTTCAAAATGTGTCAAGTTTTCGATTCGATGTTGATTTGTTACTGTTAGTTTTCGATAAAATTCGCCTCAAATCATCAGAATTTGCCAAATCATTGTCATTCGAAGACGAGATTTTGACCAAGTCAGTCGCCAAGATTAAATTGAAATTTAAATTATCAAATCAAATGTTCTTGTGATTCGAAGCAAATTCATTACTTTTTACTGGATTTTTAATTGGAATTGATCTATTTGCGAGAGTGGCATATCGAATGGTGTGATTTAGTGAACTCTATATTCGTGTGTTTTTTTATAGTTGATTTTTTTGGTAATTATTTAACAATTGCAAAAAATTCTCAGTGAATTTGTGTTCAATTTTTAATGCTGACCAATTTATATGGATTTAATGCTGTGCCTATTTGTCCCTAATTGTGCTAATTATTTATTTTATTTTAGTCTTTGTTCATTTTACTTATTTCAATGCAGTTTTTGATTCAAAGTTGTTTAGTTTAATTGTGATTTTGGTTTTCTTCCTTCTTTTTTTTCTTCTTAAATTCGATGAAATTTAACACGTTCAGTAATAGAGACAAAAACCAACACACAGAAAATAAATTATAATTTAAGATTTATGAAAATTATAAGAGTGGATAGATTGAAGAGCGATAAAACGTGCTAGTTTATGTTAATTAGAACCAAACATTTCAATTTCAAATTACATGAAAAATATGCAATTTTCTATTCGGTTTTTTTGTGTTAGCTTTGTTTTTGTACACAGATCTAAAAATTGATTACCAAAAATGAATGAAGAATGATTTTTTTTAAGTTTAAATAGTGTTCGTTTTCAAACTAAATCGTATGTGTCTATGTTTTTTTTTTCAATAGAAAGATGAAATTACAACAGTCAAATGTGCATTGAATACAATCATTCGCCCACAATTTCGGGAAGCATTGATTAATAAAATGAGTACGTATTTCAAAATCGATTGTTCATCTATGTACCAGGTCTTGTCTTCGCAAAAGTTGCTGCTGAAAGTAGAAAGCGAGAACAAAAATGGAAAAACCAGCATAACAAATGTTTCGCTAAAAGACTTCAATTTTTCGAGTAATGATCATTGGAATGAGTATTTCTATATGAGGAAAATTCGAAGATTCGTACGTGGCAAAAAGAAGTTTGACTTTTCCATAAACACCGATGGAATCACTGTGGCTTTGCAGTACTCGGCCAAAAAAAAAGAAAGGAAAGCAATCGACCATTCTCGCATCGCTCAGAAGGTTATGGATGGCACAATCAAGAATTTTGTTGGCGTTGATACGGGCGTGCGCAGTTGGAACACTTCAGTAACACACAACATCAAAACTGGCGCAGAGGTAAGTTTCGTAAAACTTCATTTTATTTCAATGCAAAATCACTGTGTGCCTTCCAAATCCATTTGATAACTAATTATTTTTTTTATTTTTTTTTTTTTTCAGTACAATTTCACCATGTCGAGCAAGCAGTTCCACTGGCAGACGGGGCAAAAATTACGGAACGCCAAGGCAAGTCTGTGGACGAAAAAGTTTGTGGAAGAGGAGCGCCGAGATCGAGAAAACCGAGATCTGTACTCAGTGATGCCATCGCCAAAGGGGCCACACTGGCTGAATTACATCAAGCATCGAGTGAAGATGATGAAGCATGGCATATGCGCTTTCTCCACTACTAAATACACTCGACTCACCCTGGACAAACACATCCAAAGCAGTAGTGTCGTCGACAAATGGGTGAACATGGTGACAAAAAAAGAAACCAACATTGTTTTTTTTTGGTGCTGATGGCGAAATACCACCTGACAGCCCAATAAGTATCAGGAAACACGTGCGGTGTCCAGGGGTTCGTTTGTCATTGAATGCAATAAAGAAGCACAGAGATTGTTTCATACAAATGACGGACGAATGGGGAACATCTCAAACAGATGCAAGATGTTTGAATCGATTCCAAAACCAGAATAAAGCGGCCAGATTCAAGAGATGCCGATGGTAATTTTTTTTAAAAATAAAATGGATCACACATATTTGTCAAGATTTTATCAAATGAATAATTTTTTCATTTAGCATTCCCGACGCCACAACATTGCTGCCATCAGTGATTGTGTCAAAGGAGGGCAAGACAGATCTATCGATAAACAGACAGTTGCAACGCGCAATGAACGGAGCAGCATCGGTTGAAAACGATGGTTCATACCCAAAAGTAAAAATTTACTCTAAAAACTGGAAATTAAACCAGGAATGCTCTGTGATTTGGCATCGTGACGTCGTGGCTGCAAAGAACATTCTATTGAAAGGTAAGGCTAATTGATTGAAATTGCAATTGAATGATTGCTTAAGACGATTCATTTGTTCGATTGTTTAGGACTATGGACATTGCTGGGACTTCCTATACCGTATGCGATGAATAGGTACAGAGACCGCAATGCTGTTGCAGACAAGGGGCGAATTACTACTGAATGAACTGAAAAAACTGATAGTTACTGAAAGATACTGAAACGTACTGAAAGCAATTTTTCAGTACCTGTCAAAATATAAGTCGAATTTACACTCAATGTGAATGTTTGTCTATTAATGTTTATGATTAAAAATCATCGAAAATTATCAATTTCTAAAAAACATTTTTTTCTCTTTCATGGAATTTTTTTTTTCGATTAGATATGTTCATAAATTTTTATAATTTTATTTCAGAAAAACTCTCCCTTCGTGAAATCATTTTGAACTATAGTATTCTTTTATATTTGTCGATTTTTTTTCATCCATTTTAAATTTTTGGAAAAAAAAAAAATCATTTATTACATCGTACATTTTCGCGTTCTCTATTTGTGTGCGATTTCATTAAGGACACGTACTAATGCAAAATGATTGCATAAAATGCCGTGAATCTGTCAGGCACTGAAAAAGGAACTGAAATACTGACACGTATTGAAGAGATTTGCAAGTACTGAAAAGTACTGAAAATTGATTTTCAGTAGTAATTCGCCCCTTGGTTGCAGAGGCAATCGAAGTAGCTGCCCTAGATAATGATGTTGAAATGTTTGAGTACGACCAGCAGCCAGCTGATCATGCTGTCTAATCAGCACAAAACAAATTTAAAAAAAAAAAACAAATGTAACATTAGTTAATAAAGCTATCCCGACTATGTGGGTTAGTAGCGTAGCAGCAAGTTCTCTTCCATCTGGTTGATGTGAACTGCGCAGGAGTACTTTAGTGGGTGTTTTAGGTTAGCATTATTCGATTTTGAAAAGAATTCTTTGCTTCGGGAAGTGTGAATATAAATCACAGCCCTGTTTGAATACTATCAATTGACACAGAATTTGTTCATATTTAATTTAAGGTACCCCCTTTTTCTTTTCCAGATTAGAGGAACACCCTAATGTACAACAATCTCTGCATTAACTCAAATCAGGAATCGTAAAAGGGGGTTTCCTGAATAGAAGATAAAAAATTCTATGTCAATTGATAGTATTCTCAAATCGTGGCAGTTGATATTCACACTTCTCCGAAGCAAAAAATTAATTTTATTATCGACCCTAGTATATATAAGAACGAACCTTTAGAATGGTTCACATTGTATTGTTTATAAATGTTGACAGATCTGAAGCACATTTCAAAACGTGAAATGTAAATACAAATTTCGCTGTTTTAACTGTAATATTTACAGTGGATTTTCTTTTAATTTAGGAATCATCAGTATTTCACCAATCACTGTCATTCGGAGATAAGATTTTGGCCAAGTTAGTCGCTTAGATTAAATTAAATCAAATTTTTTTGTGATTTAAAGTGAATTCATTACATTTATTGTAATTGGAATTGAATTATTTGTGATAGTGACATATCGAGTAGTATCAATCATGAAATTGTGTTTAATTTTTATTACTGATCGATTTGTGTGGATTTCTTTGATCAGATGGATGAAGAGAGATAGAGCGTGCTAGTTTATGTTAATTTGAACAAAACAAAAAAAATAATTAAAATTAAATTTCAATTTCAAATCACATGAAAAAAATGCAATTTTCTCGCTTTTTTTTTGTTTGCTTCGTTTTCGTGCAATTGATCGCAAAAATTGATTACCAAAAATGAATGAAGAATGACCTTTTTTAAGTTTAAATAGTGTTTGTTTTTAAGCTAAATCGAATGTGTATGTTTTTTTTTTTCAATAGGACAATAGCGAATCGTTTCAAACCACCCATACCAGCGAAAGGAGAAATGAAGGATAAGATTACAACAGTCAAATTTGCATTGAATACAATCATTCGCCCACAATACCGAGAAGCATTGATTAACAAAAAAGATCAAGCTCTGATTTCAAAAAGTGCTATGGCACAATAACCAGCCGCCGAAAGATAAAAACTCAAAGTAAAAACCACGAGGAAAAAACCCACGTGGACCACGATCAGAACTGAAACTTATCAATATTCAGACAATGTCGTCACCAACAACCACGCATGCGAGAAAATACATAATACAGTATTTGAAACTGAAAGTATTCGGATGGAACACAAAAGTAGACGATGACGCATAAAAAATTCTACCAAGTGACATCGATCGTGTTGTGAAATTGGTCATAAAACAAAAAAACATCAGAGTGCCAACTCGCGATCCACACAAACTCGAACGGTGTAACGCTTTGTATAACACAGTGAACGCCCTGAATGTGTTTCCAGACATCAATCTGCACGAGCACTGAACCTTTTCATAGATTTTGTTGTTGTATTTGATTAGTTCGAACTCTCACCACTTCCATTCACAATGCAAATCTAATGCGCTTGAGTGTGGCGCTATTTGTGTGTTGTTCGGTGAAAGTTCACTGCTCAAATCTGCATGACGCGAGATATATGAGTACAATTTGACGTGGCCACATCAGGCCCGATCCTAATGGAAGAAAAGAAAGCGGAAAAAGTCGAAAGGAAAATGGAAATGCAAACGTACTACTGTGGGCAAAACCTACCGGGAAATTTAAATTTAAACTTCATTGGTCTTCGATAGGGACAAGTGTTTTTATTTTTAGGTTGGCAGTACTGTCTTTGACATCTGTGTCAAATTTCATGACAATATCTCTATTTTTCAAGTAGTTTGGTTTGTGATTTGTGAGCAACCAAAAGTGCATTTGGCGATTTTGCACATTTTTTCCATTTTTTTCTCAAAAGAAGTTATAATAAATTTTGTTTGAATATAAATTTCGAAAACAGATCTTTTGAGATCATATATTGAACTTCCTCTATCGAACTGTAATAAGATCCAGGTTTTTAAACGACAGAAAATTTTCCTAGAAGTTGAAGAACACCTAAACCTCTGAAAATCGGTTGAACGACCATCAACATAAAAAAATGAGAAAATTTTAGTGAAACATCGTCGATGAACTTTAAGAGTGATGGTTAGATCTCTTGGTTCTCCACATAAACTATGAACACCGTTTCAAAAGCTTTTTTTTAAGTTAAAAGTTCCAATTCACGTTTGGTTCCAAAACCATGAAATTTCTTCAATCTTCATTTCGGTAAAAAGACCGCTCCGGGGACATCGTTTTGAGTCGATTGAAGAGATTAACGTGAATCGGCGCGCGCTCTGAAGGCCATCCCTGCCAGTGACTTTTTGGCATGCATCGAAGATTGGAAAATACGTTGGATAAGTGCATTGCGTCGGGAGGGGATTACTTTGAAGGCGATGAAATTGATTTGGAAGAATAAAAAAAGAATTTTTGAAATATAACCAAATTCCCGGTAGGTTTTGCCCACAGTAGTAAACAAATGCTTGACAATCCACATTTTCGGCCAATAATCCGAAATTTAGTAGTGGTGACGGTGTGTAGTTTTCGGCGAACATACTTCAAAATTGATTGCATATCTATGCACCTGGTCTTGTCTTCGCAAAGTTGCTGCCGAACTTGGAAAGCGAGAAACGGACAAATCAGCATAAAACGTGTTCCGGTAAAAGATTTCAATCTTTCGAATAATTATTATTGGTATGAGTATTTTTATATGCCGACAATTCGACGATTCGTGCGCAACAAAAAGCTTACTTTTCCATAAATTACGATGGAATCACTGTGGCTTTGCAGTACCGTTCTCGCATCGTTCAAAAGGTTATGGATGGCACGATCAAGAATTTTGTTGGTGTTTTTACATTAAAAGCAGTAGTGTGGTGGACAAATGCGTAAACATGGTAACGAAAAAGAAACCAACATTGTTCTTTTTTAGTGCTGATGACGAAATACCAGCTGATAGCCCAATGAGGAAATAGAGCCTCAAAACTGGAAATTGATTGAAATTGCAATTGAATGATTGTTTAAGACGATTCATTTGTTCTATTGTTCAGGACTATGGACATTGCTGGGACTTTCGATATCGGATGCGATGAATAGGTTCAGAGCCCGTAATGCTCTTGCCGAGGCCGTCGAAATGTTCAAGTAAGACCAGCAGCCAGCTGATCATGCTGTCTAATAAGCAAAAAAAAAACAAAACAAAAAAAACAAATGTAACATTAGTTATTAAGGCTGTCCCGAATATGTGAGTTACTAGCGTAGCAGCAAGTTTACTTCCATCTGGTTGATGTTTACTGGGCAGGAGTACTTTAGTGGGTGTTATAGGTAAGCAATATTCGATTTTGAAAAGAGTTCTTTGCTTCGGGAAATGTTCTTTCTTTTTCAGATTAGAGGAACACCCTAATGTACATTTACAGAAAAACTAGCTCAACTTACTATTTACATCGTGTGATCCCTGAGTCAATTCACGAACTCCCTTTTCTTTACTGTAAACATACCTATTAAACAAGATAATGAAGAAAAATTATTATTATTGAATATTGACTAATTTCACCTTGAAATAAGTGAAAGATCAATTTTTAGAAAGTATTCAAAATGTCTTTTTCTAAATATATTATCGTTTAATTTCAATATTTTAGAAAATAATAGAAAATTGTACGTAGTGTTCCAAAGTGAACATACCCCAAAGAATCACCGACATTGCAGCAACAAACCACTGATTTCCCTGTATACCTTTGGTCTGCTAATGGGAGAATCACCGCTACAGTTAGCGTTGTTAATGAACCACCGGTTTCTAGAATGCAAGAATGTGCAGAGGAGAAGCTGCGTAATAGACTGACAAAGATTTCGCGTGTTGATTTTGCCGTATATGATTGTCCAAATACGGCTTTGTCTAAATATTCCAGTGACCCTTGCACGGCGGATCTTGCAGCTATGCAAGCAGCATCACCTAAGATTGAAGCCTTTAAAATCGTCTTAATCGCAAAAATTCTAAACATAAAACGAACCCCAATTAACGCCATCCGCTAAAGCCATTGCAATCGAATTGCCTCGTACAACCAAACCATAACAATCCGCTATTGGGTTCCCCGTTGGCTCTTGCGTTATTAAATTCTTTTCGTACAATGACACAGACAAACCAAAGGCATTATCGTTTTCCATTTTCCAATTGGATATTCCGGCATATTCATCAGGTGAAGTTATGTATTGTCTACCCGTATGTATTGCATTGTCATTTGGTGAAATATTCTCTTTAGGAATTTCAATGTTTTTATTGTAAGAACTTGTACAAGAACTTTCCAGTTTTGTATTTCCATGTTCCATTTGCGTTGTACTAATCATACGAACGATAATATTCACTTTACCTAGAAGAAAACAACAAAAGAAAATAAAAATAAATATTTTGCATGAATATTTATAAATATATATATTCACTATAGTGAATATCATAAATATTGTAAATTACTAGTAGTGATTCACTACAAAATTTTGTATATATTCAAAAATGCTATTTCCCCCTAACACTTTACCACCTGATTGCGCATTTGTCGTAGTCATTTGATGGAATTTAATTGTTTCACCAATTATTAGTGGCTCATCTGTGATGATAGTTTCTTTGTTTGCGTTTTGATCTGATTTGATTTGAGTGTGATTTATTGTGGTTGAATTTTGTTTGAATTGTTTTTGGTATCGGGGGCGAAAATTGGTTTCTGGTTTTGGTTCACTTTTTCGCTCGTTTGGGTCTTCAGTTGAGGTATCTATAAAATCGATATCATCTCCTAGAGAAAGATGAGCGCGATTTCGTTTTATAGCAGTTAAACCCTTATCGGGTCCTGTAGATGTTGCAATTACTGTTTGTGGTCCGGTATCGTAGGGTTGAAGCAACAAATCTGGCAAATCTGTTGGTTCCTTTCCGTATAATATTTCAGTGAGTGATCCATTAGAAGAAATACGTTCATCCAATTGCCTTAAACAAACCAAAAATATTAATATTTTTTTCAATAGCGGAATAAAAAAAAGATAATTTACCCCTCCAAATATTTTGTGATAAAACATCCACCTGGAGTGTTACGAGGACTTAATGAACTTGCAAATCTCGGATCAACAACTCGATGTGGTTCAGCGATGAAACTAAGCTGTCTAAAATATCCAGAAACTCTCTGCCGTAACGATGGCATTTTTATTTATATGTATTACCAATGTAGATAGGTCGGTGAATTTTTTTTTTAATTACTATTCCCAAAAGAAATGAAAAAAAAGAAAATAATTTTCTTGTTAAATTTTATATTAAAACAAAAGCATTTCGATGAAGAATGAGTCATACTGAATGACCATATTTGAGAATACTAGTCACATAATATCCATATTTTTGATAAATATACCTAAAAGAACTTCAATACATATCTTATGCAATAAATTATTTTGATATATTTACATAGTCGAATCCCGAGCAATAAATTTAAGAATTATCTATGAGATGGATTAAACAGCTGTGGTTATAGATACATATTATATATATATAGAATTTGTTGAATGATATTTATTGCATTCAAAAAATTGGTTCCTCGATAGTTATGGTCGGATTAAAATAAAAGGGGTTTAAAATCAAGGATGTGTACCGGTATTGGAATACCGGTATTTTTGGTACGGTACGGTACGCGGCACGGTTAGAAAATTTTGTGCCGGGACAAAATTGTACCGGTACATCTTAGGCATTTTTGTACCGGGACATATTCGTACCAGTACAATTTCAGATATTTTTTACCAGGACGAAATTTGTACCGGTGAAAAAATCCACTCACTGTACCTGTGCCGAAATTTATCTCGGTACACATCCCTGTTTAAAACCCATGTTAGAAATCATCATTGACATATTTCATAAAAGAACTTTTATAATTTGTAATTTTTTATATAGAACTTATACAGTATCATACACAGCTCATGAATATTGAAAATATGTATTGCCTTGAATGTCAAAATATCACAGAGTACTTCACATCTATACATATTTGTTCAAGTTATTTTATGTAGTACTACATATAACACATGTTATAGTCATCTTACATATTTATAATTGTATTTGAATCATCAAAAGTATGAATGTAACCAGCGGAACGAATCCATATAAAAATAGTAATGGATTGCGGAATGCTGAACAGTGGCAATTTTTGAAAAAATGTATTGTCTGGCAATTAATCTGAATGGAAATGAAACCACTAACTTCGATACAAATTTATGCTGAATATCTGTTGTATCTTTGTTTGTTTCAAGTGCAATGACATTTACCAATATTAAAAAACTACGGCTAGTACTGCCTTATAGCTGCTGTGGATTATGACCACGTTCGCTTTTATTTGAATCATTTGTATATTTTATATAATTCTATTGCGACACAGCGTTAGCAAACTTACGCCAGCTTTAAGCAGTGTATCATCAAGTTAGAAGATCTGATAAAATCATAAGATCGCTTCACCATATTTGTATACCTGAATATTATTATACGAATTAAAAGATGATTTATATTAGCGAGTAGATTTTTTTTATCAATTCCAATTATTGAATTTACAAAATATCTGGATGAGAAGTTTATGTTAAGCATACTATGTATGTGACACATGACGCATGAAGATAGTATAGGCAAAACTATGTGTGAAATATAAATTAATACCTTCATTGAGACGATATTTGGAAATTTTGAATTATAATAATATTAAAACCATTAACGTGACGGTTTATGTTATTATAATCATGGACATTCATGTATTATGATGTGGGCCATATTCAGTATCGGTGAAGTACTTTTAAATTCAATTGGATATTGTTCGGAATGAATTGTGAACACAGTATTGTATTAACATTTTTAAGACATAGTACTGGCTCTATGTCATACATGGTATATTCAATTGCAAATGTTTTTTGGTCTATGACCTCGTTGCGTAGAAGGCATTCAATACCGGAGTAATTGAAAGCAATACCAATGTATAGAAAAGAAACAGAGCAAATAATTGAAATCTTGCAAATTATCATATGATACATTTACTATTTACTCTATTCAATGATACTGAGATATTTATACTCACTTTTTGTAATAGAGTTAATGTATTCATTTATTTATTAAATTTTTCACATGATTTTCTTTGTTTTTTTTTGCACTTTTGAAGAATTTTTTCATGCCTTTTTATTTACAATTTCATATCCAAATGTGCGAGAGTAAGTTCATTGGACTGAAAATAGTTCAGACATAAAAATATTGACGCAGATGTAGTGATTTAAATGAAAATCACATAACACACTTTTTCATGTACATTGCAAGTCATAGTGCATTTCTCTGTAAAACCTCCCCCTGTTTTATCAAACAATGAATGCACCGAACCTTTGACGTAAATAAAATAACTTGTTATACGCTATTCACTGCAATATAATCAACGGTAATAAATAACTTCACAACATTAAATGTTTTGGAATATCATACACATAATTGTCACTTTAACCATACTAACCATTTTATTAAACATGTTGTTTTTACGTTATTTTCAAGGAAAATTGCATTCAATATAAAAACCAATGAGAATCACATTCACGGTGTTCCTTATTAATTTGTTCTGAAAATGAAAGTAAATTTGTTCTAAGCATAAAATACGTCCACATCGATTGAACTCTAACGTAACACTAATTTTCATTTCTTGCGAAGCCTTCTATAGAATAACAACAAAGAACTTATTTATTGTATGTTTTATATTCGACATTTTATTTTGATATATTTCATTATTTTCCTATGTTCTTGTGTTCGTGAAGAATGTAATGGCAACGTATTGTGGCGACGTATACGTAAAAAGACTTTGTTTTTATTTGTTTTGTTTTTTTTTATTGCGTAGATGTATATGTGATGCTATTTAAATGAATGAATAAGATGATTTTATGTATATAACATTATATATTCTGTTATACAATAATAAACACGGTTTTAGCTTGGAATGACATTTGTTTTAGTGCGTTTGTGGCTCATTCTATATAGATAATTTATATCAATATTTCAGATTCAACTGAAACTGTCAAAAGTGAAACTGTCATTTGGTGAAATGTCATCAAGTGATTACATGTGCTAAAATTCAATTTCTTGTATACGGCTTATCATTTCATAAGTAATATAAAGCTGTATCTAATTAAAGTGAATTTTTTTGAAAAATGGCTTCCAAATTTACATTAGCTGTGAGTTTTTGGTTAATTTTTATTTTTAATTGACAATTGACAATATTTCTATATTCTTATACGTTAAACTAACAAAATACTTTGCCCATCTTCATTTAATTGTATTCCATACGCAAGCTTCTTTCTCAATAGCCATTTAAATATGTCACAAGGAAGAATGTGTGGCTCAATCGAACATGGTAAGATTTGTTTTGTTAAATTGAGTCTGGCTATGTTATCGACCCAGACAACACACGTTTCATTGATCAGTCTTGATTTAAATTCTTTCAAAATTTCTGGACACCATTTTTTATTATGCTTGTTAGCAGGCACAAGTCTGGGAACATAAAAACGATGCACTAGAACGGGATATTCTTTAAATTTTGTGGCAGGATATATATTGTCCAGTTTCACGATAGCCTCATCGCCATAATCGATATAGTAGATCTACAGTGAAAAATTATTGAGAAAAAATATTGTTACAAATACGAATCAATTGTGTTACCAAACATGTTCCTTCAGTACGATTAATTTTCATAATGACTGCGCGATGAAAATTATTACTTTCATATTCAGGATATTCAGCAAAACATGTTTCACCTTTCTTCCAAACATGGTTTTTCTTGAAATCAGTGTAGTTGGTCTCTTTAATATATTGTGTTATGAACTTTCCCAGCTCATATGCAGTTTCATGATTCGATTCTTCTTGGACGTATATGGTTCCTGTTTCATCCACGAATGTTACAAATCCATTGAAATTTCTGCGATCAATTGGTGATGCCGGTAGCCACTTTTGAACAAATATCGTACGATCAGTAAACTTTTGATTCATGATAATGGCGTCAGGAATTGACAAAATATCCAGTCCTTGGTTACAAAATGTTATTGCTGCATAATTATCTGTATATTCCGTTACTTCGTCATTTGAATGCATGCTCTTTGAATTGAATATATGATTATTGAAACGGTGTTGAGACTTTTTTATGAAAGCCTCCATTGATTGCCAAAGGTTAGTACTGATAATCCTAAGTCCTATGTTATCCCACATATTATTATCCTTAACACTTGGTGACGAGTTAGTTGCCCAAAGTGCTGCTGTCATCCAATTACCGTTTTTTGTGGCACAAGAAATGGCAAAGTACTTGTATTCATTTACAATTTTAAGCAATAAATCTGTAGATGATTCTGTCCAAATATTAGAAATATTTAAACAAATTTTTTGAGCAGCATTTCCCGGTTTTGCAATGTAAGATGGCATTGGCAGTAAATCAGTATTCCCTGCTTCTATCTTCATTCCGTGATCGCGTAACAAAATAGTAAACGTTGTTTTATTTGGCTGACATTGGATGATTAAACCTCGATGCCACTGTTTCAAATTACTTTCACTTTTCCAATTTTGAACTCGAACAAAGCAATCATTCCCGACACACCAATCAATGGTATTGGAAACAGAAATTCTATGTGAATGCATATATTTGTCAACTTGTTTTCGTATACATTTTTCTGCTCCTTTTCGTCTGATATAAATTTCTTTTGGCGAAACGATGTGAGATATATAAATTTGTAATTTCTTTGAGCTATCAGCGTTACATTTATCAATAATTTGAAGCAGTTTTGACGACAATTCTTCGCATATTTTATTATCGAAGATTAATTTGGAATGAACGAATGCTCCATAAACTTCATGTAGTAAGTAAGCTTCATTGAGTGTATTTAGATTAGTTTCGATTTCAGTAAATAGTACTACATTGTAAATATCGTATTTTTCGGAACTTATTCCTCGCAAATACAATAAAATTGGCGATGACATTTTAGATATTGCATCAAATTCCATCGTAAGTTTATACTTCAGATCATTGTTTAGTTCATTTTCTTCTGCATTTAGCACTGATAGCTGACACTTCATAGAAAATGGCATGATCATATCGTGTGGTTTTTTCAGCATATAAATTTCTGTTAGGTTTTTGATAATTGTCAAACCATAATCCAGTAGATAAACAAGTGCACTAGTTTTATCTCCCCCGTTTATAATTATTTCAATAATTTCGGCTCTACAAAAACTATGCTCGTGTAACACTACACATATATCTTTCACTTTGATTGTTTCAACCGGTTCACAATCATTTTCGTAAGAATAATTTAGCATATTCTGCAATGTGTTCCGCGCTTCCAACTGGCAAACCTGAAAATAAAGATCAAATTGCAGATTTTTTTTAGAACTATATTTAACATTTTCATTATATATGAATATATTTCTAAGTATACCTGTATAACATAGAAGTCAGACATTGATATGACGTTCTCAATGTTTGCCTTTATGAATATTTGTGGTTCAATTTTTTGATCACGTATCATCATCCAAAAAGCTGCCTAAAAAATTATTTAAATTTCATACAGTCCTGAGCTACTACTACAATTATTCACGAATCACAAAAAACGATTACATACGTTCATTTCCTCGATCCGATCACGTTGTTTTTGTGCAAATTGCACCAGTTTTTGTGCGTTAATACGACCAATTTTTTTTTCAATCAAGTAATTTTCCAGCGAAGATGTAGGCGTTGATTTTCTCATTTTTAACCAAAATTTCGACGTTTTTTAAGTCTTTTTATCGAAAATATGACAAAATATAAATTATAAAACAACGACGCAACTTTCAAATTAATTTTCAAACGTTGCATATGTTTCCCATGAACTATGACACATACTCGCTTTAATTTAGTACTATAAAAATGAAAATAACAATACAAACATAGACTGTGTATTGTGTCATCATTTCATGACATAAATAATTTGCATTCAAAATCCCAAAAATATGAACAAACATATAGACATAGCATAACTTTGTATATTTTCTTGACAGTATAAAATGAAGTCAACCGCCATTGTAACAACTTGTTCGGTTGGTGTTTTACTAGGAATTGGTGTTTACCGTAATAATGAAAAGTTTTACGACAACTGCCTTATGCCAATTGTACAACTTTGCCCTCCTGAACTCTGTCATCGACTCGCTGTTATTGGCTTAAAATACAAATTATTTCCGCAACAACGAACCATTGATTCTGAATGTTTGGTAAGAATAACTAAATAAGAGCAACTGAAATATTGAAGAAATTGATACTAGTTTGATTTATGATTTCACAGAAAACCAAATTTTTCAATTTCACGCTATCAAATCCGTTAGGAATAGCAGCTGGTTTTGATAAAAATGCAGAAGCAATCGGAGGCTTACATGGCATTGGTTTTGGTTTCATAGAAATAGGTTCAGTTACACCCAAATCACAGCCAGGCAATGAAAAACCTCGTGTGTTCAGACTAATTGAAGATAAAGCCATCATAAATAGGTAGGTTCATCTTTGTTGAAATTTCAATTTTCTTCAATGAAATCAAAAATTTATTAATATTAACACTATTTCAGATACGGTTTCAATAGCGATGGTCATGATATCGTATTTGAGAGATTATTAAACTTGAAACACTCTGGTTTAAATGTAGTATTGGGCGTAAATCTAGGCAAAAATAAAACGACTCAAATCGCACACGACGATTATATCAAGGGAATAGTAAAATTTGCAAAAGTCGCAGACTACTTCGTTATTAATATAAGTAGTCCAAACACAGTAGGTTTAAGAAACTTACAACAAGCAGACAACTTGAAATTGCTATTACATAAAGTAATTGAGACAAGAGATAAATTAGATGAAGAAAATAGACCGCCAATATTATTGAAATTGGCTCCAGATTTGAACGAAAATGACGTAGATGATATTATTTCAGTTATTTCCATGAAAAAGTGTCGTGTTGATGGATTAATTATTTCAAATACAACAGTTGAAAGAAATGAATCTTTGAAAAGTAAAGTGAAAATCGAAACTGGAGGTCTGAGTGGGAAGCCATTATGTGAGCGCTCAACAAAATTAATCGCAAAAATGTACAAATTAACAAAGGGACAATTGCCGATTATTGGTGTTGGTGGAATTTTCAATGGCCAAGATGCATTTGATAAAATTACAGCTGGAGTAAATACAATTTGGTTTACTTTCATATTTGCGCACTATAAATTCCAACAATTTCCTAATCTTAATTTATCATTTGTTTGTAATCTTCCCCTAGGCAAGTGCTATTCAACTTTATACGTCTTTGATTTTTCATGGTCCACCTGTTGTTCAAAAAGTAAAAAAGGAATTATGCGATATACTTGAAGCAGAAGGTTTTTCCGACATAGAAAGTGCACGAGGTACAAAGGCCGATATTTTTGCAAAATAGGTATTGGAGCAAATAAGAGGAAGAATTTAAATAAAAATAAAAATAAAAATAAAAATAAAAATAAAAATAAAAATAAAAATAACTAAAACCTCATTAAACTATTACATTTTATTGACATTAAACGCATCCATTTCATTCTCACGCCATATTACATAGTAAGTTATTTAAACTGTCAAAATTGAAATATTGCGTGAAACAATATATTTTTCGTATGCAATGCACATGAAAATTATATGAAATTGTAATGAGTATTACTAAAATATCTGCAGTGCCCTTGTTTCTAAAGAAAATAATTTTCACATTCGTCATTTATATTAGTAATTTATTTCTGTATAGTTTCTAACATTTGAGAGTTGATTTATTGTACTCTGTTGAATTTCCTAAACGATTATAATCGAAGTGACTTGAAAGTTTACAAGAAACACCTTGGTGAAATAAAATGTCTTTGTTTCGTCGACCAAAGAAGGCAGCTATAAATCGTCGAGTATTTCGAGCTGCGGATGATGATGAGAACACTGAAAATTCAGAAAATGAAAATACCAGCAGGAAGAATGGCGAAAAAACTGCTACAATGGATATAGATGAGAGTACAATGAAAACACCACCTCCACCATGTATAAGTATTTCGCGAAAAAATGACAAAAAACCTAAAGATGATAAGAAACTAGACAGTAAAAAATCATCACTTTTAAGTTTTGGAGATGAAGGTACACATTGTCTAGTAATACTATTATAAATTATTTATTAATTATTGATATTATTGATATGTATATAACATCAATTATTGGATCGTACTAATTTTTTCAAATTTTCAATATGCCTTATCAGAGGAAGAAGCTGAGGTATTTCAGGTCAAAAAATCTTCTCATAGTAAAAAGGTTATGAAAATGTTAGATAAAGAACGACGCAGAAAGAAGCACAGAGAAAAAGATTCATCAAATGTTGCGGACGATAATACAAAGATTAGTGATGACTTCGGAAAAGCTAACAATGGTTTCAACAACAAAACAAGTGCATATGACGTTGTTCGAAGGGCAACGTCATGTGAAGAAGCTACGTCCGATATGGACGATGGCAACGATGATTTAGCCAATAAAAAACGGCCAAAATCATCACATATTTCCAATTCTATACATACTGAAATTCGCACTGACGACTTTGTGGTAAGGTTATTATTTATCAATTGGTTTTGTAAAATAAAACAAAACGAAAACAAAACACAAACAAAACGTTTTCACTAAAAAAAATATGAGAAAAAACAACCCTTACGAATCTGATTTAATTCCAATAATTTTTTTGTGACAAGGGTTTGCTTAAATCATTAAAACATGAAATATACAATTCATTTGCGGAAATTTATCAAATTTTTGTAATAAATTTTATAAATATAAAAATTAATTTGAATATTCATTAAATGGTTAATTTAGTGGAAAACTGCTGAAATCTATCAAAAACTGTTGACTTATTTCATCAATTTTTCACTATCATTTGAATCAAATTTCATCTAAAATAATTTCAAATCGAAGTATTTTCCTTCAACTTCATTTATTATTTACATGAAATAGCTTGTGGTTAAAAATACAGAAACTGAACCAAATCTCGTGTTAAATGGTCGAGCTGCGCTTTGTGCAGGGCGTGATGATATGTCATCAGAAGATGAAGATCTATCAGGCGAACATCAACATCGATTTAAAAAGCCAGACAATTTCAAAGCATTATTAGAGAGTGGTGCTATTCCCGATGCGGCTATGATTCATGAAGCGCGTAAAAAACGGCAAAAAGCACGCGAGTTAGGTAAAGCGAATAACATTAAAAAGACTCTATACTTTAACAATAAAGTAATACAATGCTTTTCTGCAGGTGATTATATTCCAATAGAAGAAAATAAAAAAGTTGACAATAGAAAAGGTCGGTTAATACGTGAAGAAGCAGAAGATGATGCATCAGATGATGAAAGAGTTGATATGTCAGCAATTACTGGACAAAAAGAGCTCGATGAAAGACGCGAAAAATTCTATTCGGTCCAAGGACAAGGTAATTTGTTGGAATATTTAGTATGTTGACATTGTATTTGTTTCAGTAAAAACTTATACTCAATATTCAATTAGGTTCTGAAGAGGATTCAGATATGGACATACATGAGTGGGAAAGTCAACAGATTCGAAAGGCAATAAGCGGTTCTCAGTTGATAAATGCACAGCAAGAAGCTTATTCACATTTTATAATAAAAGATGGATCAAGCGATTCTACCAATGCGGCTGTGCAAATTTCAACTAGAAATTTATTGGAACAAGCATACGCAAGTTCTAACATTAAAAAATCGAATGCCATAAAATCAAATCAAAAATTGGAAAAGAAAGCCGGCCCCAGAATGCCCAAAGAAGTTCTTACCAATATAAAAGAGCGCTTGAAACAAGTCAAAGAACTGAATAGCAGTCATTTGAATCAAATCCATAAAATAACAAACGATATGAATATAATTACATTGGAAGAACTGGAATGTGAGCAAAATACTCCAATTGTTGCATCAAAATTTAGATTTTACCAAGAACTCAAAGGATATGTATTAGATTTGATTGAATGTTTTGATGAAAAATTACCTAAAATAATCGAATTAGAACGAAAGTTTATTGCTGCTGTGGTGAAAAATTCCAATTTTCTTATTGAACGTCGACGTCAAGATGTAGATGATCAAGCTAGAGAAGTAACGCAGTCACAGAGTATGTTCAAAACATGTTTTATTATTTGTGTTATTTTTATTTTATGAAAAAATCAATCGAAAATTATTTCATTATGCTCCCAGAAACTAATGTGGCATCAATGAATAGTATAATTCGTAAGGAGGAAGATCAGCGTTTACAACGTGCTGCCGAAGAGAGACGAACTCAACGAGAAGGAAGACGAACGCGGCGTAGAAGAGGTTAATTTTTAGTTGAAATACTCTATAAAACAAGTTAATCGTTAATCATTCATCGTTGATCAATTGGGATTTTATGTGTTCTGTACTCACAATAGTAGCTATAAAAGGACCACTGAATCTTCCATGCACCGCTCTCTATAACCATGATCATTAATATTCATGGTTTGGATGCCATATCCTGTGTTGAACGCAATATTCGTTTTGATTTTTGTTGAGTTTAAAACAAAAATGTCAATTGTGAACTATTTCAAATCATAATTTGAGTTTACTCCAATTTAATATTTCCATCAAATGTAACATTGACATGAAAATTTTTTGTTTTTTTTTTTGAAATCTAACGGAATTTTCAACCATACAGTCGTGTTAGGAATGGAGAAAAAATAATATGGGAAAATTTTGGGGGCCGAGTCTGACGGGTTTGGGGGCCAGGCGCCTGTAAAAGGCGTAAAATCGGGTTTTCATCAAATTCTATCTTTTAAACGGTTGAGAATTTCACTTCGGTGTCTTTGGCAAAATTGTAGATATAATCGAGACTAACAACTTTTCTGAACCTATCACATATCTTAAAACTACTTAATTTCGTAGATGGACCTATAACGGGGTAATATTTTTGAGGTAGTGTGTTTAGAAAAGTTTCTAGTCTCGACAAGATCTAGTCTTTCGAAGACACCGAAGTGAAATTCCCAACCGTTTATAGGTTAGAATTTGATGAAAACCCGATTTTACGCCTTTTACAGGCGCCTGGCCCCCCAAACCCGTCAGACTCAGCCCCCCAAATTTTGCCCAAAATATTTTTTCTACATTTCCAACATGACTGTATGATTGAAATTTAAAAATCACTTCGGGTGGTTTACTAGTAAGTTACATTGCAAATTGCGTTTATAAGAACTAAATGTCGAAACTTAACGTGGGCATTGGTGAGGTTCATATTTTCGTTGTTTTTACCAAATTTTCTTGTTTTTAATTGAATGCACCTTGCCATCTGGTTTGTAACTTTCAGGTATTGGTTTACAATCACTACAAACCAGTGGGCCCTACTTTTGCCAACGGACACTTTCGAGTTCGAGTCCAACTTATTCCGACTGAGGACTAACGGTTATTGTCCGAGTTATTTTTCAAAAAATATTCAATACACGAAGCCCAGGAACAAGACCTTAAATTTGCTCGACATTTCTTAATTTTGCTTTTGCAACGGATTTCGTGCGAGTTATTAAAAACGACTTTGCAACGTTTTCGATCAAATGATTAAATTATATATGAGCAAAATTGTCACATTGTGGTGTTCTTTCAATGATTCGATGTTGAAATACGTTCTCCATTATTCGTCCCAAGTACCAGGCTTGATGCCGTTGTATGCTTTTTCAGTCTCATTTTTTTTTCAAGAAAACTTCGAGCTTATGATAAAAAAATGTTCGTCAACATATGGTAAAATGACTATTATTTAAATGGTGATACGGTGTCGCTTGAATGTCATACAGGAATAACGGTGATATTCTTGTATTCACTAAGCTCAGGTTTCTCAATACGTTTCAAAGTCACTTTTTATTTTCGTACGTGATGTCGAATGTATCTTTGAATGAAAAAGACACACATCGCAATCTAAATCAATATACATTGTGAACATAGATAAACTATTTATTCTTCAGGCCATAGCAGTAGCCCATTCCGTCTTCAAACTTGATATGTTTCAATTCTTTTTCAATCTTTTCAATAGATTTTTATCTGGAGTTTTATCCGATGTTAAGTAGAACAGATAGTTCATGATATCATAAACGGCTTGCTTATGAGCATTTTGATGAGAAAAAAAAACATATTCGTGGGCGAAGACGGATGTAACTTACATCATGTAAGCAAATGTTATTTTGGAAGCTTGTGTAGAACATCCAAGGAAAATAATTGAACACATTCCCCATTTGTTGGATTTTTGGAACTCATACACCATACTTCTGACAAAGACTGTTTATTTTCTTGCTCAAAATATATCCACATGTCTTTATATCTTCCTTTGATTTACCAATAAATTGATTACGTCGGAAAAAATCCATAAAATAACTCTTGTCGACGAATACAATGAAAAAACTTTTCGATTTTTGAAAATAATGAACGAATTTCTTTCTATCTATAGATCGTGAACGCAAAGACTCACCAAATGATCATCTTGACGGTATGTCGAGTGATGATGAAATTCCCGACCATGAAAATACTTTATATAAAAATCAACTGAGTACGTGTGATCATTGAAACTATTTTTTTTTTTACAGTAATTAGAATTTTTAAAATTTTTTAGAGCAAATAAATGCAGAAGCTACGTTAGTATTCGAAGATGTAACGGAAGATTTCAGTGATCTATCCATAATTTTACAGCACTTCGAAGATTGGCGGAATAGAGATATTGATTCATATAAAGATACATTTTTCAATATCTGTTTGCCAAAGGTATGATTAGTTCTTTATTATTTATCACGTAGACATTTTCAGTAAAACATTGGTCATAACATTGTTACATATATTTTACATTTGATTTTTTTTCAGATCATTGGGCCAATACTTCGTCTTAATTTGTTAATATGGAATCCATTAGAAAAAGATTGCAGAGATTTAGAAAAGATGGAATGGTACGGTACAATCTTTACATATTATGGACCATATTAAATTGTATTTGTTTTTTTGTTTTCCCTTTAGGTACGATACCGTTTGTAAATATGGATTTAAGCCAAATGAAGCAGAAATGCAATTAATTGATGATCCTGATATTCGCTTAGTTCCAACTCTAATGGAGAAAATTGTTTTACCCAAGATAACTGGTAGGATCGGGATATAATGAAACATAGATTAAAATGTAATAAACCACATTTTAAAAACAATTTCAGAATTCATTGAAAAGGCTTGGGATCCATTATCATCTACTCAAACACTCCGTTTAGTAACATTAATTAAACGAATGATTGAACGCTATCCGTCTTTGAAACCATCGTCAAAATATATGCGAAATCTTTTTACAAACATTTTAGACAAAATGAAATCATCACTTGAAAATGATGTATTTATACCAATTTTTCCAAAACAGTGAGTATTTTATTGGCAAATACTTATTGCACGTACCGTGCATGAATTATTTTTTTTTTAAATGGGATGTATTTTCAGGCTACAAGAGGCAAAATCGTCATTCTTCCAAAGACAGTTTAGTAGTGCATTGAAACTTTTGCGAAATTTTCTAAGTTGGGAAGGAATTCTTTCTGATAGTGCTTTAAGGGAGATAGCAATATCATCTTTACTCAATCGGTATTTGCTATCAGCAATACGGGTATAGCTTGATGACTTGAAAAAACTAAAACTAAATTTGTCCAAGAAATGAATTTTTCATTTTATTTACAGATATGTTCACCGATGGACGCGGCAAACAAGTCACACATAATAATCAACACATTGCCATGTGTTTGGCTGCAGAAGAGCTCTGTAATCAATAGTCTAGACTTATTTATTAAATTTTTAGTAACACTGATAACCCAGCTTGATGATAACAATCCGCTGCACAGGTATATATTCATTTTAAGATTATTTCATTTGAAGAAAAGAAACTTAAGATATTCCTTTTCTGTCATTTTAGCGGAGTGATTAAAAAAACGAAGCAAATATTTGAAACACTTCGATTGCCAATGACACCGTCGTCTTAATTTGAATAAATATTCGAAATGAACAATAAATTACAATCTGAGCATTTCAAAGCCATACCGGCCAAATAAAGAAATAATTCAATAAATTTTAATACATAATTGACATATAAACTGCAAAATAAATAGTTTTATTATTACTTTTGCACCGTGAAACAAATTTCAACTTTAGTCATGACTAGCAATGTATAGTCGTTATAAAATCAATGTAACTGTTCCTTTATCTCTCTCACTTAAAGGATATTTAATGTTCGAACTCTTTCTTTCACATTTATTCATCTCTTCACGCGTCAATATTGTGTACTATCCCCGTATGTGTGAGTGAAACATGTTTATATCATATCAATGGTATTTACACACTCAAGACTGAAATGAAAGATGATTTCTGTGCAATATGATTTTTTTTTGTCTTTGTACTTATTTATATACAATATGCAACACATTTGTTTTATACGATTTATGGCGAATTTTGCCTAAGTGCTAACTTTTGAAATTACACTCGGAAATGAGTTCAAAAAATAAAAAAATACTATAATAATAATGATTTTTATCTCAGCGTTTATGAAAAAATGAATTGTTTATTGGGTGTATGCAAAGAAAATGTCGATTTTTTCGGTGAAAAGAAAATTTTATTTCATAACTAAATGAATGAGCACTTCAACCAATGTATTCTCCATCGTAAGCTATGACTTTACGCCATCTTTCAGGAAGTTTGTGGATTCCGCGTCGAAAGAATTCCTTATCTTTTGAAGCTATCCATTCAGCGACCCATTTTTGTATTTCTTCAAAGTTTTTAAAGCGTACATCGGCCAGGTCAATTTGCATCGATCGAAACAAATAGTAGTCCGAAGGGGCAAGGTCTGGAGAGTACGCGGGTTGATCAAGCTGATCCCAACCGAAGTGTTCTTTCTTTTTTTTAACGATCTTTGCACGATGCGGCTTGGCATTATCATCGTGAAAAAAACTTTGTCTTGTTTAGTCACTATTCGTGGATGTTTCACCTTCAATGCTTGCTCCATTTTGATCAATTGTTGTTCGTAGCACTTACCATCAACCGTTTGGCCAGGTTTCAGCAGCTCATAATACACGACACCTTCACACAAATAAAAACGCGGTTGATACTAAATGAATTGCGGTAACTTGGCTATGTGCGGTGAAGGTTTCGTTGATTGCGGTTAAGTTTCTTCTGTTTAGTCGGAAAATATATCAATTAAGTTACCACAATCCATGCAAAATTAACGCCATCTACATGTTCAATACTGCATTGAATTATATTTGTAGACAATTTTATGTTGAATGCGGTCACTTACAAGATGTATTTTCCAACAAAACAGAATAAATTTAACCGCAATCAGTAAAAAATGCACCGCACTCAGCCAAGTTACCGCATTTTGCTGTACATAAACCGCGTTTTTTTTTTGTGTGTTCCTGATCCCACCAAATGCACAGCATAACCAGAGTCCGGCAAATTATTAATTTGCGTTATGCATTACAAATTACAATTAAATAACGCACAAAAGTAATTCGGAATTACTTTTGTGCGTTATTTAATTGTAATTTGTAGTGTGTAATCCGGAATTACTTTTTTCAATTACTTTTTGACGTCACGCATAAGAAAAACAATAGACAGATATTTGCGTTTTGTCGACTGTATGTGTATTAGTGACATATTAAGAGCAGCCGATTGATTGTATTGATTTCAATTGATTTTTTGAAAAGAAATCTCGAGAAAACGAATATAAAAATTCATATAATATATTGAATTTCAATTGTAATCTAATTTTTTGTATTTTTTTCTTCATGTATTTCATTTTAATTCATATTTTTATTTTCATTATTAATATGTGGAGAGAATAGAAAATTCAACAAAAACCAACAGATGGCGTTACTGTGAGTTTTGCATTCAAGAATAATGAAAATAAAAATATGAATTAAAATGAAATACATGAAGAAAAAAATACAAAAAATTAGATTACAATTGAAATTCTATGAATATTGAATATTATATGAATTTTTATATTCGTTTTCTCGAGATTTCTTTTCAAAAAATCAATTGAAATCAATACAATCAATCGGCTGCTCTTAATATGTCACTAATACACATACAGTCGACAAAACACAAATATCTGTCCATTGTTTTTCTTATGCGTGACGTCAAAAAGTAATTGAAAAAAGTAATTCCGGATTACACACTACAAATTACAATTAAATAACGCATAAAAGTAATTCCGAATTACTTTTCAGGATTACATTAATTCAATTAAAATAACGTGCTTTATTTAACGCATTTCAAAATTACTGCCGGACTCTGAGCATAACCTTCTGGCAATGAATTTCTCGTTTTGACTGCGAAGGTACTGGTTGGCCTGCATACGCTGCTTTACGCTTGGGATTGTCGTAATAGATCCATTTTTCATCGCCAGTAACAATTTGACTCAAAAAACTACGTTTTTTGTGCTCAGCAAGGTGTTTTTTGCATGTTTCGATTCTTGCTCTGAGTTGATTTTCGTTCAATTGATGTGGCACCCATTTTCCCAGCTTTCGAATTTTTCCCATTGCATGCAAATGTCTAGAAATAGTTGCTTGATCAACCTTCAACTCCATTGCAAGTTCTTTTTGCGTTTGACAAGGATTTTCATCCAATAATGCTTGCAAATCCGCATCTTCAATTTTTTTTGGAAGACCTGGCCGTTCTTTGTCTTCCAGGTCAAAATCACCACTTTTGAATCTCGCAAACCATCGTTCACAAGTTTTTTGAGTAGAAGCATGTTCACCGTAAGCTTCTTCTAACAAACGATAACTTTCAGAAGCGGTTTTCTTCAAATGAAAGAAGGTTATTAAAGTTCCCCACAAAACCACTTTTTCAGGCACGAATTTCGATATTTTTGAAGCAAAAAAAATCTTTGTTGTTTACACTTCAGCAAAATGACATATACTGAAAATTATAGCGTAATGACAGACAAAAAAAAAAAGAAAATGGCCGCGGTGTGCTCTGATGCACACAACGCTAGTTACGCCATCTGTTATCTAAATCGACATTTCTTTTGCATACACCCAATATGATTGTGTCCATCATTTGAAAAAATATCTTTTTACTTTCTCTGTCATTCAGTATCAAAGTTTGAAATATACGCACAAATATGAATGCGTAAACAGGCTGATGTTTTTTATTTATACCTGGCATCGATCTGCAAGCAATTTATTATTATTGTTCCATTATCATTTTAATAGAATGTTTGTCCAATCCATTGAATGCAATATTATTAGTTTTTCGCGATATTTCAAGATATATGCACGCATAAATAACGACAAACAGAAGATTGGATGCGATTGTTTTGCAAGACATGATCGTGCTAAAAAACTTACAGATGCACAAAAGGCACGGTGGTTAATAATAGGTGGGAAAGCTTAGGAGGTCGACAAGATGTCTTTCAACATTTATACAATTCGTTGGCGAAAGAGATATGTTATTGATCATGGTGGAAATATTTACCATGATAATTGAAATTAAAATCATATATTATACATATCGCGCATTTAAAAAAAAAAAAAAAATAGAACAAAAAAATGTCCGTGTTTTATTTAAGAAATAGAAAAACATTGCAACTAGTTTTCGACGTATTTTGAATTCAAAAATTAGCGAGCCTTCTAAACTAACTTGTATTCTATGCATAGGCATTCTAACATATAAAAACACAATATTTTTGCATAATTTGCCTTTATTCATCAAAATAATCTCCTTCAACAGCGATACATTCATTCCAACGCTCCTCTAACTTTTGGATGCCTCTTTTGTAGAACAATTAGTCTTTAGTAAAGACTAATAATCTGTGTTAATTGAATAGTTTTCGAACTGTTCATCTTCATCAGACATCGACTCGGTTTGTGTTTGACTTGAACAGTTTTCACACTTTTCTTTTACATCAATCATCATTGCTTCGGTTTGTTTTTAAGCTGAATGTGTTTCAAACTTTTCTTCTTCAGCTGTGGGCTCTGGCATCATTACATTTTGTTCAATCATTTGTGTTTCAAGTGTTGTATTCAGTGATCTTATTGTATCCCGTTGTTGCTCAATAATATGTTTCATTAATATTCAATATTTTTGATTTTAATACGCGAATACTAAATGTGAATCAGCTCAACAACTAGTTGTTTAGTAGGTTTGCTTTATCAACATACTTGTTGGTGAATATCCATTCTTTATTTTATATTCTTGGATTCAGATAAATACTTTTATGTTGTTCATAAAAAATGCATGTCAATGAAATTGAGATTTAATCGAACATGAACGAACTCAAACAATATTGTTTTTATCCCGAACAACTCGAACCGAACACGAACGAACACTAATATCAAAATAGGAACATTTTCGAACTCGAACTGTCCGAGTTCGGTTCGTGAACAGCTCTACTCTTTACCCTCAAAATAGGCCTCAGTTTACTTCATTGGAGTCAAATCTTTTTCCCTGGAGCATTTGGAGTTCTGCAAAAAGCCAATAGTCGCTAGGAGCCAGATCTGGAGAATACGGTGGGTGAGGAAGCAATTCAAAGCTCAATTCATGCAAATTTTCCATCTTTTCTTCGATTTGTGAATCGGTGCATTGCCTTGATGAAATAGTCAAGGGGGAAATCACTCTGAAAAAGTAATTTTCAAAATTACTTCCACAATTACTTTTTTAGTAAAAATTAGTTTTGCTATTACTTTTTTTTGCAATTACTTTCCATTTGGCGATTATATTTGTACGTTTTCATACCAAATGCTTATAAAATGACATAAGTAATTGTCAAATAAAAAGTAATCGCAACAAAAAAAGTAATAGCAAAACTAATTTTGAAAATTACTTTTTCAGAGTGATTTCCTCCTTGGAAATAGTGGTTTTTTCTTTTGCATTTGAGGCCGTTTTTTGGTTTTTCATCCTTCAAACGTACCAATAACGCCTGTTATATATAGTATTCGCTGTTGATTGTTTTTCTTTTCTCAAGATAGTCAATAAAAATTATTCCATGCGCATCCAAAATACAGACGCTATGGTGACCTATATATAACCTTGCCAGCTGGCTGTTGTGTTTTTGCCCGCTTCGGTCTACTTTCACCGGCTGCTCTCCACTCAGATGACGATCGTTTTGATTCTGGAGTATAGTGGTGAATCCATGTTTCGTCCATTGTCTCATACCGCATGAAAAAATCCTTTTTATTCCGTTTGAATATTTCTAAACAGCTCTTCGAATCATCAGCACGTTGTTGTTTTTGGTCCATTGTGAGGGAGCGCGATACCCACTTGGAAAAGAGCTTTCGCATACCCAAATGTTCATGCATAATAGTAAAGACACTACCTTTTGATATTTCTAGAGAATCAGCTATCTCTTGCAATTTCAGTTTTGGATCTCCAAAAACCATTTTGTGTATTTTTTTATGTTTTCTAGAGCAACCACCTCATTTGGACGTCCAGAGCGATGTTCATCATCGGTGTTTGTGCGACGGCGCTTAAATTCAGCAAACCATTGACAAATGACTCTTTTCGTTGGTGAAGAGACCGGAAAACACTTCTCAAGCCATTGTCGAGCTTGCACGGTATTTTTTCCCATCAAAAAGCAATGATAAATCAGCGCACGAAATTGTTTTAAATCCATTGTTTTTAAAACACATGAAGTTCCTTGTTTTCAACTTGATTTTTGTTTTGATGCGTTTTAATGTTCATTTGCACGACACTCTCTTATTTTATTTACATTGAACACGGTCGTTATAGAACGACGAGACTTTGTCGTTGTAGAACGACCGATAACGACGAACATCTATCTCAAGGGGAAAAGTACTAGAAAGAGCAATCCAATCTAGTACTAAATAAATCCCATCAAATCACATTCAATATTGTCTTACTAAAATAAAATACACATACATTACTGATGACACATTATGATTTGTCAATTACCCAGTATAGTGAATTGTATTTAAATGTCATTTTTGTTTGATGTGTTCCATTTAATTTCAGAAAAAGATTTAAAAATTAACATGGAAATAAATCATTATATATTATAATTGAATCATCAATATTTTTCAAATTTGTTTCTGAAATTGAATGGAACACAACAAACACAAATACAAAAATATCTCACTATATTGGGAGTTTGACAAGTCATAATGTGTCAAGAGTAATGTATGTGTATTTTATTTTAGTAAGACAATATTAAATGTGATTTGATGGGATTTTTTTGTACTAGAATGGATTGCTCTTTCTAGTACTTTTGCCCTTGATCTATCTGCTACCTGATTTTTTCAGTTTTTTTATTATTTAATATGATAACGGAAAATCACGGAAAATTATAGATTTTAAAAGATTTCGTTAAATTTTTATTTCAAATGAAATGTGCGGATATGTGAAATTTAAACAAACATAAACAATTCGAAACAAATTAAAAACCGAAATGTTGTTGTAGAACGACCGAGAAATACAAACATCTATCGCGATTATTATTCTCTTATTATTTTTTTCAATTTTGTTTTTTATTTACTAAGAAGAAATAAATGATTTCAAAGGAATATCGCTTTCAATTATATTTATTTTTCCTCAAAAAAATAAACAAATTCAAGAATCTAAAAAAACAATTCTACAATATTTTATCTGAATCTGGCGCTCTGATAGGTGTCGCTATTTTCAAAATGGCGGATATATTCTACGTGCTTGAAACAACCTTCTTTTTTTTTGCTTTGAATATGTCAATTTTCCAACCAACGAAACGTAATTTGCGGGAAGCTATGCTTTTCTGTTTTCATCTGAAGAAAAAAGCTGCTGATTGTCATCGTTTGCTGCAAGAAGCTTTCGGGGCAATGCTACAACTGATAAAACTGTTGAGAATTGGTTTCAATGATTTAGAAGTGGTGATTTTGATGTGAAAGACAAAGAGCGCACTGGTCAGCCAAAAAAAATTTGAAGATGAAGAATTGGAGGCATTACTCGATGAAGATTCATGTCAAACGCAAGAAAAACTTGCAAAATCATTGGAAGTCACTCAACCAGCCATTTCAAAACGATTAAAAACCATTGGATTCATTCAGAAGCAAGGAAATTGGGTGCCACACGAATTGAAACAAAGAGACGTTGAAAGACGATTTTGTATGTCGGAAATGCTGCTCGCTCGCCACAAAAAGAAGTCATTTTTGTATCGAATTGTGACTGGTGATAAAAAGTGGATCTACTACGATAATCCTAAGAGGGGAAAATCGTGGGGCCACCCGGACATGCATCAACATCGACGCCAAAGACGAATATTCACTCTTCCAAGGTAATGCTCTGTATATGGTGGGATCAGAAGGGTGTATTGTATTATGAGCTACTAAAACCAGATTATTAAATTGTATATTTTGCTATAAAATAAAATAACACGAACGTGCATCTCACGCTGAATATGTCAAATCATAATGTCATACAAACATCGAAGCTAATGCTTCACTTCCTTTCTGTTAGTCAAATAAACAAGTCGCATTATAATTTATACAGTCGGTGTTCTCATTTACATTCTCACATTTCAGCAGACTGTAGCAATTTTGTGGTTATGGGCCCAGTTGTGAGAAGAAAAGAGATAGACGTATGAACAGTTCGAAAAGAAACATGATATAAATTTTTTTTTGTTTATTCGAAGCGTGCATTGTTGAATATTTTATTTTGCAAAATGAGTGCAGAAATTAAAATAACTAAATTGAAAGAAGTCAGTGATTGGACATTGTGGAAATTACAAGTTAAAGTAGTTTTGAAGTCGCTGGAAATTTTCAAAGTAGTCGACGGTAATGAAAGATGTCCGATATTGAAAGAAAATGCAACAGAAGAAGAAACAGCAAATTTCAATAAAGAATTTGAAAAATGGGAAAAGAAAGATGTAAAGGCACAAAGTTTGATTTTAACGAGTATTGATCAAAAGCCATCTCTTCACATAGTTAGCTGTAAAACATCAAATGAAATGTGGTTCAAGCTGCACAACGTGTTTGAGCAAAAATCGGAGACAGGAATTCACTATTTGTTTCAAAAGTTTTTTGTTTTCGAAAAAGATGATGCGGATGATATGGCAAATTTTATTTCAAAATTGGAAGAAATTGTACAACAATTAGCCGATTTGAACCAGAACATACCAGATACAATGATTGTAACAAAATTACTATTAGCTCTGCCAGCCACGTATAACCATTTTCACAGCGCTTGGGAATCAACAGCAACGGAAAAAAAAACATTGAGAGAGCTGAGAAATCGTTTGATGATAGAAGAAAAAAGAATCCTATCACAAACGGAAAAAAGTGATTCAAGCGCATTTGTTGCAAAGAATTTCAATAAGTTTAAAAAGCCAAATAGAAAACGTATTCGCAAATGTTTTTTATGTGGTAGTACTTCGCATATAAAAAAAGACTGTAGTGAACGAAATGCGCACAAGCAAAATTCAGAAGCATTGTGTTGCGACGATGCATTGATTACAGTTAGTGAGAAAGACGCATGGTTTATGGATTC
The DNA here is from genome assembly GCA_029041755.1 of Resseliella maxima. Lineage (NCBI taxonomy): Eukaryota > Metazoa > Arthropoda > Insecta > Diptera > Cecidomyiidae > Resseliella > Resseliella maxima. The sequence goes on from JAQOWM010000003.1 coordinate 155,071, forward strand.
TGGTGCGACCGAGCACATGGCTTATCGTCGTGAACTGTTTTATGATTATAAAGAGTTAAACGTGTTTCATCCAGTTAAAATCGGTAACGGTGAATTCGTTCATGCGATTGGTATTGGAAAAATTGATGCTGATGTATACGACGGAAATGAGTGGATTGAAAAAACACTAGTTGATGTATTGTATGTGCCAAAGTTAAAATCGAATTTATTTTCACAAGGACGGTGCACAGATAAAGGTTTTGTTGTTACATCGAATTCAAAAACGTGTGTGTTTCGCGATGGAAAACGTATTGTTGCAATGGGTGTACGTGAGAGAGCATTGTATAAAATGTTAATCAAAACGAAAGTAAAAAATGAAGCATTGTCTTCTCATGCAACAATAGCTGTAAAAACTGAATCTATATACACGTGGCATGAACGTCTCGCTCATCAAAATGTTTTTCATGTGCGGAAATTTCTAACAAGAAATTCTATTGATTTCATCGATGATAAAAATTTTCAATGTAAGGCATGTATATTTGGAAAGCAGCATAAATTACCGTTCAAAGGACACAACGAAACTACGACCAAATGCGGTGAATTGATTCACGCAGATGTGTGTGGACCAATGCCAGTGAATTCATTTGGTGGCAAACGATTTTTCTTATTACTTAAAGACGATTATTCACACATGAGATTTGTCTATTTTATTAAGGAGAAATCGGAGGTGGCAGCAAAAGTAAAATCACTTGTGGAATTTGTTAACAATCAAACTGATTACACTATAAAGAAATTTCGCTCTGATCGTGGAACTGAATTTATAAACAAAGAATTACAGTCATTTTTCGAAAGAAAAGGAATAAAACACGAACTGTCGGTGGCATATACACCGCAACAAAACGGCTCTATTGAACGTGATAATAGAACATGTGTTGAAGCAGCACGGACAATGTTACACGGAAATAATTTTGATTTGAGATTGTGGGCAGAAAGTGTCAATACAAGTGTTTATGTATTAAATCGAACTGGAACCAGTTCAATTAAAAATATGACACCATGTGAACTATGGTACGGTAAACAATTTAAATTCGATTATTTTCAACCGTTTGGTTCAGTGATTTATGCTCATGTTCCTAAACAAAAAAGACATAAACTCGATAAAAAAACGGAAGAATGTTTATTTGTTGGATATTGTGAAAACACAAAGGGTTTTCGTGCATATAATCAGAAAAATGGAAATATTTCTACAGTGCGTGATGTGATTTTCGAAAAGAATAAATCATTTGTTGAACAATTAGAAAGTGATAAAATTGAACATTCGATAGAAGAAAATGTTGTACATTTGAGAAATAACCAAGAATCAAGCGATGAGAATTGTGAAATAAATAATGAGCAAGTAATTGAAGAAGAAAATATTGGTGAAGAATTAGAAATTGAAGAACAATTAGAAGTTCAACCAAGACAAAGGCCTCGGAATTTTTGTGATGTAAATGAGACAAATATTTTGGAAGGTCGTTTACGCTCAAGACATGTACCTGTTTCGCAAGCTAAATCAACTTCAAGTGCAATGTACAGTTGTGCATTTTTGGCAACTGATTGTGAACCATCCAGTTATGAGCAGGCAATGAATTCCGACAAAAGTCACGAGTGGATTTTAGCTATGCGAGAGGAATACAATTCATTAGTTAAGAATTGTACATGGAAATTGGTCGACACACCAAAAGATAAAAAAATTGTTGATAATCGTTGGGTTTATCGCATCAAACGGAACCCAGATAACACAATCGATCGATTCAAGGCACGATTAGTAGCTAGGGGTTTTTCACAAAGCTACGGTATCGACTACACGGAAACATTTAGTCCTGTAGTGAAATTCGCATCGATCCGTTCATTATTGGCCATTGCAGTAGAAAAGAAAATGTTTATCAAACAGTTTGATGTCAAGACTGCCTTTTTGTATGGTGAATTAACGGAAGACGTATTTATGAAACAACCAATTGGTTTCAGCGATGGAACGAAACGAGTGTGTAAACTAAATAAAAGTTTATACGGTTTGAAACAAGCATCTCGATGCTGGAATGAAAAATTCAAAAAGTTTATCATCAATTTTAATTTCAATGAAAGCAAGGCAGATTCGTGTGTTTTCATTCGCAAAAATTGTAATGAGACATTATTTTTGGCAATTTTTGTGGATGATGGTTTAATAATGTCAACAAACAAAAATCTAATTGAACCAGTCATTGAATATTTGCAAAAACATTTTGAAATTAAAGTGTTTGAGGCGAAATATTTTCTTGGATTTGAAATTAATCGATTAAGTGACGGATCAATCCATTTGAATCAACAAGCGTACACAAAGAAAATATTGAACATTTTTGGATTCAAAGACTCAAATCAAGTGTCAACGCCAATCGATCATCATCAAGTTTTGGGGGAAGAAAATAGTTCATTAGATGTCATTTTTCCGTATCGACAAGTGGTCGGCAGTTTAATTTATTTGGCAATTGGAACAAGACCAGATATAAGTTTTGCTGTTGGCTATGCAAGCCGATTTTTGGAAAATCCCACAAAGGCGCATGTAACAGCAGTGAAACGAATACTGCGGTATTTAAGGGGAACGGACAACTATGGTATTTTGTTTTCTTGTAAAAATGCTAACAAATTTAGTTTTTGTATTTACAGTGATGCCGATTATGCTGGTTGTGTTGAAACACGCAGATCAACAACCGGCTATTGTTTACTCATTGGCACAAGCATTGTAAGCTGGTGTTCAGAAAGACAATCAACTGTCTCACATTCTACAGCTGAGTCAGAATATATTGCGGCATCACAAGCATCAAGAGAATTGGTTTGGGTGAAACGATTATTGACTGAATTAGACGGCAAATTTGACGTGGAACCACCTACATTATTTGTCGACAATGAAAGTGCTGTTAAAATCATCAAAAATCCTGTATTGCATAAAAGAACCAAACACATTGAAGTTAAATTTCATTACATTCGGGAAAAGTACATAGAAAAAGTTTTTATTGTCAAGGGAATTTCAACTGAAAATCAATTGGCCGATATTTTCACAAAACCATTGCCAAGAGTTAAATTCAATATTCTGCGATCAAAGTTGAATGTTGTAGAATTTTTGAAAAATAATTAAATGTAAAATCTTTTCAAAAAGGAAATGTATGTAGAATCAATTTAAAGGGAATTTTATGTACAATTTTTTGAAAAATCAGTTTATTGTATAGTTATTTGATTTGAAACAAAAAGTGGGAGAATTAAATTGTATATTTTGCTATAAAATAAAATAACACGAACGTGCATCTCACGCTGAATATGTCAAATCATAATGTCATACAAACATCGAAGCTAATGCTTCACTTCCTTTCTGTTAGTCAAATAAACAAGTCGCATTATAATTTATACAGTCGGTGTTCTCATTTACATTCTCACATTTCAGCAGACTGTAGCAATTTTGTGAAACCATTAATGGGGAACGCTACCGACAACAACTCATCAAATTGAATACAGCAATCAAGCAAAAACGACCAGAATGGGAAACCAGACACGAGAAACTGATTTTTCATGATGATAATGCTCGGCCACATGTCGCGGTGCCTGTTAAAAATTACTTGGAAAATATCGGATGGGAAATTCTGCCTCACTCGTCTTATAGCCCAGACCTGGCCCCTTCTGACTACCACTTGTTTCGGTCGATGCAGAATGCCCTTTCCGGAATACGCTTCTCCAATATTGAAGGTATCAAAAAATGGCTTGATTCGTTCTTCGCCCTGAAAGATGAGAAGTTCTTTTAAGATGGCATCCATAAATAGCCTGAAAGATGGGAAAAAGTTGTCGCTTCAAATGGACAATACTTTGAATAACATTGTATTAATATTGTACACAATTTTTTTCAAACAACGTTCAAAATTTGAAAAAAAAACGAGTTTTTCAAATTATACATCCAATAAGATATTCGTCATTTTCATCTACTTCACTTTCATTACTACTTTCGATTATCAAATTTGTTTTTTCTTCTTCTAACTGTTTCTTCCTTACTCGTTGTAATTCCTTGTAATCAAAAATTCGATGTTGATCATTTTTACAATAGTAACAAAATACTTCTCTTTTTTCTTCAACTTTTAATAATTTTTCTTCGTTAAATTCTTCATCTTTTAATTGAACTTGACGATTGTATTCATCGATGATTTTAGTTAATATATATCATACGCATACGACGTATATATATCATACGCATCAAAAAGTCCCGAGTTGAACCTAGTTGCATTGAGTTTTATTTTATTCTTTCTAGTATCGAAGATCAATCCCCATGTTAAATCATCTTCATTCCTGGCCTCTAAAGCCGTAATCAATGTAGCATATTGTTTCGGAAGACTGGTAAACATCATCCCGATTTTCCATTTTTCATCAATTATTGCACCGAGATCTATAAATTTTTGAAATAGATTAGACATTTCTTCAATGTGTTCTTCGATTTTTTGATGTTCTTTGAAATAATGCATCGGATTGTCACTGGCGATGAAAAGTGGGTTTATTACGATAATCCCAAGCGTAGAAAGTCGTATTGCAAGCGCGGCCAATCAGCCGTATTGACATCAAAGCCAAATATTCATGGTTTCAAAGTAATGCTCTGTATCTGGTGGGATCAGAAGGGTGTATTGTACTATGAGCTGCTAAAACCGAATGAAACCATTAATGGAGAATGCTACCGACAACAACTCATCAAATTGAACGCAGCAATCAAGCAAAAACGGCTCAAGAGCCCAAAAACTATGTGGAAAATGTCGGATAGGAAAATCTGCCTCACCCGCCCTATAGCCCAGACCTTGCCACTTCTGACTACCATTTGTTTCGGTCGATGCAAGATCACTTGGCTGGGCATCGCTTCATTTCTTCTAAAGTAGTCAAAAATTGGGTCGATTCATATTTGGCCTCAAAAGATGAGATGATTGGTTCCCAAATCACGTTAGTTCATGTCATACAATTTGACGCACATTAAATATTGTAGCTTTCTTTGCTGAATCGTAAACAATTACAGCCAATTTCAGAAGAATAATGACAAATTAGTATTGATGTAAACCAATGTAAACAATATGTAACTGCAAATGCCAATTTTTTTCGTTTTACAAAATTGAACAGGCTGAAAAAAGTAGAGGTTATGATATCAATGAGAATGACAAAAACAAACATAGTGAAATCTGGTGAAATCAATTCATTTTTTATGTGTTTTCATCTTAGCAACCATTAGCAACTTGATTTAAAGCAATTTAAAGTCACCTAAAATTTTGGTAAATGGTAAATTATTGGGTGTATGCAAAAGAAATGTCGATTTAGATAACAGATGGCGTAACTAGCGTTGTGTGCATCAGAGCACACCGCGGTCATTTTCTTTTTTTTTTTTTTTGTCTGTCATTACGCTATTATTTTCAGTATATGTCATTTTGCTGAAGTGTAAACAACAAAGACTTTTTTTGCTTCAAAAATGTCGAAATTCGTTTTGCGGGAAACTTTAATAACCTTCGTTCATTTGAAGAAAACCGCTGCTGAAAGTTATCGTTTGTTAGTAGAAGCTTACGGTGAACATGCTTCAACTCAAAAAACTTGTGAACGATGGTTTGCGAGATTCAAAAGTGGTGATTTTGACTTGGAAGACAAAGAACGGCCAGGTCTTCCAAAAAAAATTGAAGATGCGGATTTGCAAGCATTATTGGATGAAAATCCTTGTCAAACGCAAAAAGAACTTGCAATGGAGTTGAAGGTTGATCAAGCAACTATTTCTAGACATTTGCATGCAATGGGAAAAATTCGAAAGCTGGGAAAATGGGTGCCACATCAATTGAACGAAAATCAACTCAGAGCAAGAATCGAAACATGCAAAAAACACCTTGCTGAGCACAAAAAACATAGTTTTTTGAGTCAAATTGTTACTGGCGATGAAAAATGGAACTATTACGACAATCTCAAGCGTAAAGCAGCGTATGTTGGTCCAGGCCTACCAGTACCTTCGCAGTCAAAACGAGAAATTCATTGCCAGAATGTTATGCTGTGCATTTGGTGGGATCAGGAAGGTGTCGTGTATTATGAGCTGCTGAAACCTGGCCAAACGGTTGATGGTAAGTGCTACGAACAACAATTGATCAAAATGGAGCAAGCATTGAAGGTGAAACATCCACGAATAGCGACTAAACAAGACAAAGTTTTTTTTCACGATGATAATGCCAAGCCACATCGTGCAAAGATCGTTAAAAAAAAAGAAAGAACACTTCGGTTGGGATCAGCTTGATCAACCCGCGTACTCTCCAGACCTTGCCCCTTCGGACTACTATTTGTTTCGATCGATGCAAATTGACCTGGCCGATGTACGCTTTAAAAACTTTGAAGAAATACAAAAATGGGTCGCTGACTGGATAGCTTCAAAAGATAAGGAATTCTTTCGACGCGGAATCCACAAACTTCCCGAAAGATGGCGTGAAGTCATAGCTAACGATGGAGAATACATTGGTTGAAGTGCTCATTCATTTAGTTATGAAATAAAATTTTCTTTTCACTGAAAAAATCGACATTTTCTTTGCATACACCCAATATTATAATTCATTCTAATAAATCTATCATTTTTCATGCATAAATAAGAGCTACAGAAATAAAACTCAATGATTTCATTGTTATTTCATTATTATTTCGTATATTACAGTATCGAGTAATATTTGAATTAAAAATAATGGAAAATAAAGACATTCTGTTGTCATTAAAAATTTCTTCAATAGATTCATTTAAATTTTTCATATAACAATTGATAACTATTTTGGCAATAACACATAATATTTAAAATCCGGATTTATATTTTCTTTTTGGCTATAAATTCATCGAACTTATTGTCGAAATAAACATTACGTCACCCAACGCCATCTATTGGAATTTTAGTTTACAGATCTTTCAACTCGATTTTAGTTCATAGATATTTTCACCTCGAGTACACGGCGCTGATGGCATGTTCTGTCAGGACCCCCCGATGGCATCATGGCTTATACATAAGCCTCACCATCAAAAATCAACTGTCCATTCAAAGATTTGTGAGTGGCAATCAAAACACCACCACCATGGACCTTTTTAATGACTTGATCTCTCTCACTTAGACTTGATCGATCACATCGAAACACATCAAAATCATTCGGAAAAATTTCATTATTACCTATGGTGCTATCCAAATGAGCAGACATGTTCATGTACTGAATAAATATCTGCTGATAAATTTAGCAACTAAATTTATCTGCTAAATCGTTGCGCGAACGCATTGTTCAACGCTTGCGGTACAATATCACCCGTATGTTTGTTACGCTTTGACGTTGTTTATGTGCAAATCACTGGGATTAACGGTCAAAGCGTAACAAAAATACGGGGAATATTGTACCGCGAGCGTTTACGCAACGATTTAGCAGATAAATTTAGTTGCTAAATTTATCAGCAGATATTTATTCAGTACATGAACATGTCTGCAAATGAGTTTCACACAACAAATAAACTTTAAAATCATTAATTAAAATATTAGATGAAAATTCCGGAATTTTAGTTCGCAAACCATTAACATTGCACGAGTAAATGTAGTTTTTCCCCTTGGTATCATTGTTTGAAATATTCAGCAACAGAAAATGGGCTGGTACATTTGATACGGTACCAAATTCTTTTGATAATGCGCCAGATTCACATATTGATGATACTGCATTGGATTCATGTATAGTACTGGATAAGCCTGATTATAAAAAGGAAGACCATTCCAATTAGTGCCTTGCTGTTGTGGTTGAAATTGTTGTCGATTGTTGGTACGATTATTTTTCCTATCATTGTTGTATTGCTGTTGACGTTGTTGTTGTTGCATATGATTATTATTTACATTGTTGTAACGATGATTATTCCGAACATTGTTATAAATTCTCCCATGAGAATTGTCAAAACGATACCGTTTATTATTCGAAATAAAATGATCATGACTACTCCGGTCATTATTATTTATTCCAAAATATTGTTTGTTTTTATTCTTATTTTGACTCTCAGACATATTGCTTTTTCTTGATTTACTTTGTTTAGCACATAATTTTTCATTTCTATGATTCATTAGAGATTTGTTCTCATTCACCTTTAATGACTTATTCTTTTCTTTCATAATAAAAGGTTTCACACAGAAATCAGGTGACCATAACTCTGAGTTACAAATTAACCTTGAACATTCCTCCGTTAACGTCGAAACTTTACAAGAAACAAACTTGCCTGCATTTTTACTTCGTTTGTGAAAATTCAACATTTCAATTGTAAACCCATTTTCAAGTAAGTCTTTTCCATAATCATTTTCTTGACATCATCAGTCTTGGTACCAAATTTAAACCTTGAAATATGAATCATGTAGACTCCACTGAACGGCTTTGGTACAATATTCAAGCCCTTTAAAACCTTGAGCCGAGATGAAACATTCTTATAAAATCCTGAATTATCTACATTTTAACTCGACATGCCATGGCTTTCAATCTGTTTAATATTTGAACCGCTTTCACCTGCAACATTCACTGAATTATCATCAATAAATTCACTACAAGTGTCATGAAATTGATCAGTATTCGATTCAGTATCATTCTTCCTTTTGTTTTTATAATCGCATATTTCACATGACACTGAAATGGCGAATACTCATTGAAAATATAATAAAAAAAATCTGACATTCTCATCATTATCAACTGGACTCACAATTCCCCATGTTTCATCTTCAAATTTTTTTGCTAGACCAAAACATTTAAGCAGCTTCTTAACTATTTCTCATGCATTGAATGAAAATTGGATTTTTGCAATATTTGCATTTTAATGAAAGGAAAGCACCATATGTTAAACCTTCGCATTTGCTAGTAAAACAGCAATGTAATTCTCCTACTGACATATTTAGAACAATAAAAATAAAACTTGTCAAAAAAATGTACAAATAAAAAACACTTTAATAAATATTCTTCAAAATTCCCGAAAAATTAGTATATTAATTTTGTAGAAATACCAAATTTGAGTTAATTATATTGAATAATTACTTGAAAAATAAAAAAAATAAGCGATCAAAAAAAATACTATACATGCACCAATGACAACTAACCTCAATTAAATAAATATTTTGCATTTTTTCATAAATATTTTGGTTCGCCTTGCATATCACGTTTGATATAATTGGGTGTAAAATGCTTCGAGTGGCGAATGAAATTTAACACATGTGTGCACCGTACACTTTCTGCAATTTACACTTGTCATGTTCTTGAAATGATACATTTTTCTCAAAAATAACATCGAGTTTTTTAATTGACTGATAGGGTGTGTGCAAAAAAAATGTCGATTTTTTCGGTGAAAAATTTTTTTTATTTCATAACTAAATGAATGAGTACATTTACCAATATATTCCCCATCGTTAGCTATGACTTCGCGCCATCTTTCAGGAAGTTGATGGATTCCGCGATTAAAGAATTCCTCATCTTTTGAAGCTATCCAGTCGGCGACCCATTTTTGTATTTCTTCAAAGTTTTTAAAGCGTACATCGGCCAGGTCAATTTGCATCGATCGAAACAAATGGTGTAGAGCTTGCTTTAGAGTTAATCAAGTCGGTGTGAGTTTTAAAATTCAGTTTATCGTCGATTAAAACACCCAAATCTCGCTGCTTCGTGGAGTTTACAAAGTAGTGATCACCATAACAGTAGATTGTTTCGGGTTGAGTTCTTCCACGATGAATAGATAAAGAGAACACTTGTCAAGATTGAGATTCATATTACACCAATCCCCCAATGAGTTAATTGAAGATTGATGTTGAAAAGAATCTTCCTCATTGTTTACTACCTTAGCGTACGTCAGTACGTCATCAGCGAACATTGATGAAAAAACGTTGTTTGAGGTCGCAGATGGAAGGTCATTATTGAATAGCGTTGGACCAATATGGCTACCCTGTGGTACACCCGAGTTTACAGTAAATTCAGACGATTCAGCGGCTCCTATTTTAACGTATTGTTGGCGATTAGATAGATATGATTTGATCCACTTGATAATATTTGCAGGAATAGGAAACGCTATTAAGTTTCGAAGAAGAACGTCATGGTTGACTCTATCGAATGCCTTACTGAAGTCTAGATATAATACATCTACACGATATGAAAAATTCAAACCAGAAATGGAGTAATGCAGAAAATCAATCAAATTTGTTGTTGTTGATCGATGTTTCATAAAGCCATGTTGTTGAGGAGAAATACTGCTAAACACAAGACAAGTAAGGTGAAAATTAACGCAGTGCTTGAAGAATTTAGCGATTGTCATTAATTTTGCTATGCATCTTTAATTCTTTATGTCCGATTTATCACCTTTTTTGAAAATTGGTCGAACACAATAACATTTCTAAGCGCTCGGAAAGATGCCAGTTTGAAGATATAAGACTGAAGCACAATTTTTCAATACTAGGAGATGAATTCCATCAGGACCAGCACTGGTGTTTGTGTTAATTTTCATTAATTGATCGAATACAAAATAGTGGTCCAAAACAAATGTATAATTTACACCAAAGACTGGTGCAGCAATTGATGATCTCATGTTCCTAGCTTGTGGAAGTCTTTGTTGGAAATAATATAATCTTAGTAAATTTATCATTGCAAACATAGACAACTTAAATATTGTATTAAAGGAATTGTAAAATTAAAAGTTCAAGTTATTCAATAAATGTTATAATTGAACCTAACTTCTAACAGGTTATGGGCCCAGGAGACTTGCTAATTTAAGGTTAAAAATAATCATCTCCTATAGTGCACTACATGTATAAAGGTTAACACTAATTGAATTCTAATATCACGGTTGATATTGAATAAAAATGGATTCGAAAGAAAAAATTATTGAAAAGTTGAATAATGAGAATTATTTCTCATGGAAATATAAAATGGAGTTATATTTAATCAAAGAAGACCTTTGGGATATCATCGAAGAAGGAGAAAATAGATTAAATCGAAATGTCAGGCAACAAGAATTGTGGAATAAACGAAATAACAAAGCTCGAGCACTAATTGGTCTATCAGTGTAAAACAATCAATTAGTGCACATCAGGGATAAAACTAGGACATTTGAAACTTGGATAACGTTAAAAAATGCACATGAAAAAGATACACTTACAAATAAGATTAGTTTATACAAAAAAATTGCGCTACTTCGTTTGAAAGAAAATCAAAATATAAATGATCATTTGGAACAAATGAGTAATTTATTTCAAAAATTGGTAGATTCAGGAGCAACGATTGTTGAACAATGGAAAATTGGAATGTTATTTACAAGTTTGCCAAAAGAATATGCTACTTTGGTTACTGCATTAGAGGCTAGAAACGAAGATGACTTAACATGGAGCTTGGTTCAAAATAAGATATTGGATATATGAGACAAAGAGAGAGAGAAGAGGAAGATTTTCCTGATGAAAAGACTTTTAAATTCAATGAAAAGATACAAAATTTCAAGAAAATAATTTGTTATTACTGTAAAAGTAATAAACATATTTTATCTGATTGTGAACTTTTGAAAAAATTAAGAAGAAAACAAGAAAAGGATGAAATGGAAGAAAAGGCAAATATGCTAAAGGAATCTATTGATGATTCAGATAGTAAGGACAAAAATTGCAATCAAAGGAAACAAATCAATGAAAATAGAAAATCAATCAAGAATTTCATCAAAGAACACTACACACACAAAATCTAGTACTTGATTTTTTGTAGATGTGACTGTAATTGTCAAATCTGAAAAATGGTTCTGCTACTATGACAGTGAATTCAATCAAAAACCGAATTTTCACTCATACAAATGTAAAAGCAACATAACCAACATTTTTTTTAGCAGAACTTCGGTATAGATTTGACATTTATAGTCACATGAATAAAAATTCTTAACCTTAGTTTTTAGTGTGTATAAAAAACCAAAAAAAAAAAAAAAAAAAAAAAAAAATTGGAAGTAATGAATCATTTAACGAAAATTCTTTGAACAAGAAAGAATATAAACAAGAACGAGAAGAAAAAATGGGAAGGAATCAAAAAAGAAAGACAAAAGGTTGGAGAAACAACAAGCACAGGAAATACTTATTATGGAAACGGTTTGAAGAAGAAAAAGGATCAAACTCAAATTGGCATTTTAAATAGAAATTCATAAAACAAGAGGACATGTGGAAGGACGAGGAATTTGATCAAATCGAACAAGAAAATAAATTGATTTTAATACAAGTTGATTAAAATTATATTTAAAGGGGAAAGTGAATAGTTAATTTTGAAAAGATATATTATAACACTCATTTTATTAGTTTAAAGTGAAAATGTTAAAATATACTAAGATTAATCACCCGGTGATAATTGAGAGTTTAACATCTGTATGCCAGCGCCACCACTCAAACGTCAACAAACATTAAAGAAAATATTATGTTTACATTGAATCACACTCAACATTGCGTTTGAATGAGTGTATTCAAACCCTTATATTGACCGATTGAACGTATCCATCGCAAAACATTGTATTTATATTGTTTTGATAGGCACACAAAGTGTCACTATCACCGGGTGGAAATAATATAATCTAAGTAAATTTATCATAGCAAACATAGGCAACTTAAATATTGTATAAAAAGAATTGTAAAATTTATTATTATTATTATTACTGCACCAAACAGCGTTTCTTCGCCAAAGGTGGTTTATTCAAATATTATACAATATTTACATATTAATTTACAAAGAATAAATGATTCAATAATTGCTCCGATTCAACAATCTATTGCCAATCCTGATGATTTCGGAGCAAGTCACTGCGATTATCAAATTGCAACATTGAATACTGACAAAAAATGTAAAATAATCAATTAACCAGTTTTTTAAATAGTTCATTCAGTCTTTTTTTAGTTAAATCCGAGCTAACATTAAAGTCAATAAATAGGAGTTTTATCATTATAATAACTGTTAAAAGTCTCAATCATAAAATGTAAAGGCATGAACTTTTGATAACTATGGTTAACAACATGGATTTTCAAGAACTGAATATTTCTAACAGAGTGGTAGGGAACTCTGAATTGTATTTTCTTCAAAAGAGCATCCGAACATATTTCACCCTTGATCAGTTTTAATATAAACATCATTTGCGCAATCTTCCTTCGATTCTCCAGAGGAATCATTTGAAGTAACAACAATCTATGCTCATATTTCGGAAGGTGAAAGCCATTGCTCCATCTAAAACTTCTCAATGCATATAAAAGAAATTGCTTTTGAATAGATTCAATCCGTCTTGTCTGTCCCAAGTTGTGAGTATTCCATACCTGAGAGCCATATTCTAGAATCGGAATAACAAAACTAAAGAATAATAACTTAATAGTATATGGATGGATCATTAAATTCTCTAGAAAAACGCTTGATCCAAGCCAATCTAGATTTTGCCTTGGCTACCACAAATTCAATATGAGCTTTGAAATTAAGTTTCTCATTCAAAACTACACCAAGATCTTTTATTTGGTCAACTCTTTCAATTACTGAGCTATCTATGGTGTAATTGTAATCAATAAAATTATAAATGGTTTTTAAAACATCTCCAAAGCGATGAAATATCATTCTTTTTGTCTTTTTAACGTTCAACTTTAATTGATTTAATGTGAAGAATTTAACAACATTATTCAAACTCGCTTGAAGAACATAGCAATCATTAATTGAATTTATGTGGTGGGAAAGTCTAACATCATCAGCAAATGAAAGAATCGACGAATTTCCACTGAAGTAAGGTAAATCAGCAACAAACAATATAAATAATGTTGCAGCAATGGGGTAGCCCTGACCCGTACCAGAAGAAACAAAGATAGGGTTTGATTCATAATTGCTAACTTTAACAATTTGCTTTCTACCACTCATATAAGACTTAATCCAACTCAAAAGTTGATCATTCAGACCCATAACATTTAATTTGTGAATCAAGAGGTCAATGTTCACAGAGTCAAACGCCTTAGCAACATCAATATATATTGCATCCGTTTGATTATGAGGTCTAAGTTCACTCAATGTTTGAGATGTGAATTCTACCAAGTTAGTAATGGTCGATCTGCCTCTAACAAAACCATGCTGACTTGAATCAATTATATTTTTTATATGAAAATTCAGGTGTTTCGCAATGATTGAATCCAAAAGTTTGGGAATCACATTTTGCATAGCAACACCCCTATAATTTTCAATATTATTCCTTGATCCGTTTTTATGAATTGGTTTGACAAAGGAAATCTTCCATAAATCAGAAACATGACCAAAATTGAGTGATTTACTCAGTAAAACATGTATAGGTTTAATTAAAACTCTAAGGAGAAAGAAAAAAAAAAAAATTAAAAAAAAAAAAAAAAAAAAGGGAAAAAATAATTGGTTTTTAATTTTTTTAATACAGTTCTTAATAAACAAATTTGGTAGATTATCCGGACCAGAAACCAAATTATTTGGCAAATCACTAACTTGTTGCAAAATAGTTTCTTCATCAATATTCAAATTGGGTATATTCTGACATAGGTCCTGTATTGATTTAAAATTCTCATCATTGCAGACATCAGATAGTACCAATTTGTGCTGTGTATACGCAGAAGAAAAAAATTCAGCAAAAAGATTAGCGATTTCAAAACCATCACACGATTTAAAACCATTATAATCCATTTCATTTGGTAGACTATAATTTGTTTTTCTAACAGCATTTACATGCTTGAAAAATTCCATAGAATCAATATTAATCAACTCCTCCATTTCCATCTTATAATTGAAGGGTTGGGAGTGAAAGTGGCCAAGAAAAAGTTTTAAGTAAAAGTGTCCACTCTCCATACAATTTATAAGGCAATTGCATGCTATTTTGTATGGAGTGTGGACACTTTTACTTAAAACTTTTTCTTGGCCACTTTCACTCCCAACCCTTCAATTATTATAGGCAATACGAGAATTTCGATGATAATCCGTTCGAGCAGATTTAAAATTATTATCATCATCCAATGACTTGTGTCTCTTTTTCCGTAATTTGTTCACTCTGTTCTTCAAATTAATTAGGTTAGAATCAAACCATTTAGGGTGAATTGAATTATTTTTCCTTTTCAAATTAACGTGTGTATCTATTGCACTCTTAATGCAAGAGTAGAATTTATTCAAGTTATCATCAATAGAATCATTTGATAATAATAAATCCCAATCAGTATTGGAAAAATAATCATTTATTAAATTGTGATCTGCATTTCTAAAATCTAAATATGTGCAGTGTTCTTTTTCAAAACCAACATTAATTTTATGATCAAAAATGATAATTTCAATGGGTTTGTGATAAATCTCAGATTTAACTAAAAATATATCACTATTAATGCAATACAACCAATCTGGATCATTAGTCCAAACCAAATCCAACATATTACCATTATTATTTGAACAACCATTAATTTGAGATAAACCAAATTCATGAAATGAGTCCAAAATCAAAAATTCTCTCTTAGAACAAGCATTAATTGGATAGGAAATATTTGGATTATCATTGTCATTCGAAATCCACAACAAATCAGGTAAATTAAAATCACCTGAAATTACAATTGAATCACTATTATCGGTTTTTAAGAATAAATCTTTTAAAGCATTAACATTATTTACAAAAACTTCAAATGGAGAATTCGGTCGAATATACAACTCCACCAAATAAAACTTTCTATGTTCAATGTTAATACAAACACAGACAATTTCAGCACCATACAATTCACCATCAAATATTAAATGACCATTGAATGATTTATGAGTGGCGATCAAAACACCACCACCACGACCTTTTTTCACAATCTGATCTCTCTCAGTAGAACTCGATCTATCACAGCGAAAAACATCGTAGTTCATTGGGAAAATTTCCAAATCATTGATGGTATCATCTAAATGAGTTTCACATAACATATAAATTTTAAATTCATTAATTAGTATACTGGAAAAAAATTCAGGCAACTTTGTCTTCAAACCATTAATATTATATGTGTAAATATGATGATTTTCATTTAATAATGGTGTTGATACATCATGGGAAAATTTGCGGTTGGAATGAATGGAACCGAATTGACATTGGTCATTTGAAATGGATTGTGACGATAGTATGGCTGCTGATGAAATGGAGGCGGTTGATTGAATTCCATTCGCCAAAAAGGATAATATTGATTTTGCGGTAAAACATCTCGACTTTGCCGTCAATAACCATTTTGTTTAAAACGATTTTTAGAATTAAAAATATTCTGATTATTACGGTGATCATCGCTGATTATATTATTATTCTGTTCAATTCTGTCACGTTTCTTTGATAATTTTATATTATCCTTGATGTAACGTTTTTGTATATTCTTTGATGGAATCGAACGATTTTGTAAATTTGATAATTCATTCTTATTTTTCAATGTGGTTTTTAAATTATCTCGATAAACAGCAGGATCAATTTTATTCAATTTTCCAGAATTCCCTTTACCATTGACTCTATGTACAAATGGCTTATTCTGATAATTCGGTGACCAAATGTCTGAATTAAACAATAAATCACAAACACCTTTACTCAAGGTAGAAATTTTGAAACTGATATGTTTGTATTTTTTATTCACTTTTTTACTCGCAAAATCAGCCCTAAATGAATCCGATTTAATTCCCAGTTTTCCAGTTATTAATGAAACTAGATCATCAGTTGTGAAATCATTGGCAAATTTTGAAACATGTAACATGTAAACACCATCTAAAGGCTTAATAACTGGTTTCACAATTACTTCCGGTTTATCTGGAGCTTCATTAAACTGATCAAGTTGAGTAACCAATTTTGAAATCACACATTGCTTCAAATCAGCAATTTCAACATGAATTTTCGTAATTTCAGCAACAATATCAAAATTATTCAAGTCCATTGAATCATCTGATGAATTTCTCAACTGTTTGAATCTCTTCATCACTTGAGACAAATTTTCATTATAAGCATCCTCTGATGATATTTGTCCAACGTCACTTTGAGAACGATCATTAATTGAATTGCTTTTATCCATTCCGATCTCTGAATCATCTTGAACAATCTCATTAAGCGTGTCATGAAATTGGTCTGTACTCAATTCTACATCATTTCTACTCTTATCAAAAAACCTATCATTGCAAATTTTACATGTGACAGCAAACGGTGAACTTTCACTGAAAATGTAACAAAAAAACTTCAGATTTTCATCATTCTCTTCATTTGGTGTCACAATAACCCATGATCCATCTTTAAACTTTTTCGCCAAACCAAAATATTCAAGTAGTTTCTTAACATTTTCCTCTTTTTTTCTTCATACATTGAACAAATATTGGATTACTGCAAAATTTACATTTCAAAAAAATACCACCATATGTCAAACCCTGACATTTACTTTTAACACAGCAATGCAAATTATTAAAAATCGAAAAATTAATGGAATAAAAAAAAAACAACTAGCAATGACAGTTAAATTTGACACTCCCAATTAAAAGTTCAATTTATTCAATAAATGTTATAATTGAACCTAACTTCCAACAGTCTTCTTATGTAAAACCAATTTATAAAAGTGGTTCAGGGAATGATATTAAAAATTATAGGGGTTACGTTGCCTTACAGAATGTGATTCCTAAGTTGTTAGATTCAGTGATCGCGAATCACCTTAATTTTTATTTAAAGACATTAATTGATACTAGCCAACATGGTTTTGTTATGGGTAGATCAAACTACAGATTTACATTTTGCAGTATCGTATTATTATTGCAACAAAGCATTATAAACACACAAAAAAATAAATTGGTATTTCAGTTAAATTTAGTGGTTGATATATGATTTACCCATAACTTTGAGATTTTTTTATTATTATTATTATTATTATTATTATTATTATTATTAATTACGGCACCAAACAGCGTTTCTTCGCCAAAGGTGGTTTATTCAAAAAAGCATTCAAAATTTACAATTTTAATTTATAAATTTAAAATTTCTCAAAAACTGCATCGATTCAACAATCAATTGCCAATCCTAACGATTTCGAAGCAAGTCACTGTGATTGTCAAACTGCAGTATCAAGATCATATGGAACAACAATGATTAATTCATAAATTTAAACAATTCATTCAATCTTTTTTTAATCACATCAGAACTGACATTGAAGTCAATAACAAACTGGTTTGAAAGTGGACTTTTTTCATTATAACAATTGTTAAACGTTTCAATTAAAAAATAAAATGGCATATACTTTTGATAACCATGATTGACGGAATGAATTCTCAAAAATTGGATATTCCTGACAGAATGATAAGGAATCCTGAATTGAATCTTTTCCAAAAGAACATCCGAACATATTTCTCCCTTGATCAATTTCAGGATGAACATCACTTGGGCAATCTTCCTACGATTCTTCAGGGAAATCAAGTAGCAGCAACCTATGCCCATATTTCGGAAGGTGAAAACTATTGCCCCAATCGAACCTCCTCAAGGCATAGAGCAAAAACTGTTTCTGTATAGATTAAATTCGTCTTATTTGTCCCAAATTGCGAGTGTTCCATACTTGAGAACCATATTCTAGAATTGGAATGACAAAACTAAAAAATAAAATTTTAATTAAGGGTCATTGAACTCCCTTGCAAAACGTTTGATCCATGCCAGTCTTGATTTAGCCTTGGCTATCACAAATTCGATGTGAGCTTTGAAATTAAGTTTCTCGTCCAAAATTATACCAAGATCCTTAATTTTGTCAACTCTCTCAATTGCGGACTCACCAACGGTATAATTATAGTCAATAAATCTACCAAATCTTTTACCACATACAATTTCATATAATTTGACATCCATAGCTTGTGGTAAAATATTGAAGTTATGTGGTAAAATGTGCGTGAAATCTGTCAAGCTGTCAATGTTATTTTACTCAGTATTGTTTGCCATTTTGACCATGGAAGGACTTACACCGGCACAGCGCCTACAAATTATTCAGCTGTATTACGAAAATCAACGTTCTGTGAGAAATGTGTTTCGTGCGCTTAGATTAAGTTATGGTCGACATAATCGACCTACCAAACACGCTATTCGGCATACAATTGAAAAAATTGAAACCCAATATTATTGGATGATCATCGACCAAATAGACCACATCCAGCCCGTAGTGAAGAGAACATAGCGGCGGTAGCTGAGAGTGTACGCGAAGATCGTGATGAATCGATTCGGTGCCGTTCTCAACAGCTTGGCTTGTCGTATGTAACAACCTGGTGCATTTTACGAAAGGATCTTGGCTTAAAAGCATACAAAATCCAACTCACACAAGAATTGAAGCCAGTCGAACTTCCTATGCGTCACTATTTCAGTATTTGGGCTTTTGAAAAACTCGAAGAGGATCCACTGTTTTCGACGAAAATTTTGTTCAGCGATGAAGCCCATTTTTGGCTTAATAGCTATGTCAATAAGCAAAATTGCCGTATATGGGCTGAAGAACAACCCGAAGAAATTCAAGAGCGGCGATTACATCCACAAATAAAAACGGTTCGGTGTGGTTTATGGGCTGGTGGAATCATCGGTCCATATTTCTTCAAAAATGAAAATGGTCGCAGCGTAACTGTGAATGGGCCAAGATAACGGACTATTTGCTACCCCAAATTGAAGCTCGAGATCTCGACGACTTGGTCTTGGTTTCAACAAGATGGCGCTACACCACACACAACACGTGAATCAATGGCTCTATTGAGAGAACACTTCGGTGAACAATTAATTTCACGTCGTGGAGCAGTAAGCTGGCCACCTAGAACGTGTGATTTCACACCTTTAGACTTTTTTCTTTAGGTCTACGTGAAGTCGAAAGTCTACAGGGATAAGCCAACTACGATTGAGACATTGGAAGCCAACATTACTCGTGTCATTCGTTAGATACCCATCGAAATGCTCGAACGCGTCATTGAAAATTGGACCTTCAGAATGGACCATCTCAAGCGTAGTTGCGGCCAACATTTGAAAGGCATAATATTCAAAAAATAGTAATGTGTAGTAGTAATAATATGACATTACAAGTAATGCCTTTGTTGTTATTGTATCATGTTACTCAACGTTACCGGTAACGTTAGAAAACAAATTGTGGCATATCAAATGAAAACAGCATTTCAAAGAAGGAAAAACCTACCGCTCGATTTTTCACGCTTTTCCCTTCTAAAACATTGAGTTAATTGAAACCTCATAATCAAACAGATGCAGTCTACATTGATGTTGCTAAAGCTTTTGATTCTGTTAATGTTGATGTCTTGATAAACAAGTTGAACATTATGGGTCTTAATATACAGACTATGTTGCGATTGTCAAAATTACAACCACATTTAAGATATTTACAACAATATTCCGAAAATTTTTTCATCTGTGCAACTTTTGAGGTGGTTTGAGTCATATATGAATGATAGGAAACAGATTGTTAAAATTAATAACTTTTCATCTGATCCAATCTTTGTTTCATCATTATTTATATTGTTTGTTGCCGATCTTCCTTACTTTTGTGGAGATTCATCGATTCTCTCCTTTGCTGATGATGGAAGACTTTCTCACCATATAAATTCTATTTTATATATTCTATGATTGTTTTATTTTTCCATTAATTGTTACCATTTTTTGAGAGAAATCACTTGAAATTAAATGTTGAAAATGATGATATTTCATCGCTTTGGAGATGTTATCGATCACAATTACATCATTGATGGCTCAATAATTGAAAGAGTCAATCAAATTAAAGATCTTGATGAGAGACTTTCTTTGAATGAGAAACTTAATTTCAAAGTTCATATTGAGTTTATGATAGCCAAATCAAAAGAGAAATTAATGACGCTTATACTATTAAAAAATTGTTTTTTACTTTTGTCATTCCAATTCTAGAATATGGTTCTCAGGCTGGAATACTTACAATTTGGGACAAATTAAACGGATATAATCTGTTCAAAAACAGTTCTTGCTATATGCCTTGAGGAGAATCAAATATACCAATAGATCACCTTCCAAAATTTGAGCATAGGTTGCTGTTCTTCAAATGATTTCTTTGGACAGTCGCAGAAAGATTGCTCAAGATTTTGAGTATTCAACATACTGTTAATCATGGCTATCAAAAATATGTGCCTTTGATTTTTCTGATTGAAACTTTCAACAATTATAATCAGCGTAATTTTCACGATTTTTGAGGAAATTTCGCTCAACTTTTTCATTCCGGTTTACTTGTTTGGCAATCTGACGATTTGACATCGATGTGTATTCTTTTAATGTAGACAATTTGGTTATTTCTGCCTCAGGTAATCGTTTGCCGTGTCCCATTGTTGATTGGTTTGATTTTGGATGACAACTGCGTCACAACTATTGTGAAATTGCACAAACGCTGTCGAAAAGGTGCATCACGTCAATAAAGATTTCAAAAATATAAGCAACACTGACAGTGGCATGAAACAGTGAATGCGGCTAAAACATTTCCCACTTTTTGAATGCGAAAAATGAAAAAAACAGAAAAAAACATTAAATGAAAATAATTTTAACCCAATATTTTTGTGATATATGCGGTAAGATGTAAAAATAAAACTGGATAAAAAACCTGAACTAAATCTTTCAATTTACTAGTTTTTTTTAGGAAAATGTCTGTGCGGCTAAAATTATTTCCCCCGGTGTATACATATGCAGACATTATATGCAGCTTCACCTTCTATTATTGCTTTTGAGAAGACGCTTCTCAGAAGCTGCTTTCGCGTACGTTTGTTGCTTCTCTACCATAACTCAATGTATATCATATACTGTACGCACTATCTGTAACATGGTACTAGAATATAATATAAATTTTTGCAACAAAAACGAAACATTTTTTCAACAAGAATTGATTTTCAGTTGTTACTTAGACGGGTGCGCCCTACTGTACAATTTGTTGTTGTAATTTGATAGTTCAAATTCCCACCGCTTATAAAAACAATACAGTTCTAATGCAATTCTTACACACACGTAAAAATGTGTGTGACTTTTGGTGTAAGTGATTCTGTTTCTTGATTCTATACCGAAGTTCTGTTAACACTACATAGAATTTTTTTCCATGAAAAAAAAATTTGGTTGTGTTGGTTTGAAATTTGAGAGTAACAGATTTGTTTTAGCGGAAAAAAATTTTGCTACTGTCGTATATCGTACCAACACAACCAAATTTTTTTTTCATGAAAATAAATTCTATGTAGTGGTAACAGAACTTCGGTATAGAATCAAGAAACACAATCGCTTACACCAATAATCGCACACATTTTTACGTGTGTGTAGTGGCGCCACTTATGAGTAATTTCTCTTAGGCGTAATGCTCGGCACCAAATAAATTATTATATCCGTTATGTGATGAATTTGTTGCAAGTTACAGAAATATCACAAAAATGTGACATTTCTGCATGAATTTTGTAACTATTTTGTTAGTTGGGTTTTGATATACTAATAATTACTTACCGGACATATTTTTCGTGACTTATTTTGTTTTTCCGAGAAAAACAAAGTCACATTAAAAAGACATATACATTACATTAGAGTTCATTTTTTATTTTACTTTCCATAGTTTGCTTGGTCGTTCTTAAAATAGAGTAATATTAAAAGAATTGTTATTCAATTTCATGTTAGTTCACAGACGTTCTTTGGATAATTTTAGTAGTTTAAATTAATTCATTTAACATTATTTTCATAAATTGTACGTGAATGTTTTCAGTAAAAACGTAAATTATAAACATCTGCTAAACGAGTTTAAGAAATATGCAATATTTCCTTTCTTAACAATGATTGATGAATAATATATGTTGCAATGTTGTGTAGTGTTTTAATTTAAAAAAAAAACTCGAAATGGATGGTGAACATTTTGTTTCATGTAAATAAAATATAATTGGTATGTATTTATGTTTTTTTTCTAACAAGCTTTTTGATTTAAATCATTTCAATTTTATGTTTTCTTTATTTAGTTCAATAAATAAATAAATAAATAAATAAATAAATAAATAAATAAATAAATAAATAAATAAATATAAATAAATATAAATTTTTTTTTAAAAATATTTTCTTTTTTTTGCTTTATTCAGTAAAGAGCAACCTTTTTCAACACACGATTCAAGTAATTTTCTTATTTATCTTGCTTTTTATTAGTTTCGCTTGATAAATAAAAATTGAAAAAAAAAAACTAAAACCAAATAATTGTCATTCATTCACAAGATAAATATTTCATAACCATTATATTTTGAAAATATATTTATTAGCCATTCACATTTAAAATGGAATATTTTGTCCTATTTAATTCTATTTTAATACACACTAACAAGCAAAGTTTTGAATAAATTTTCAAGCATATGCTTGGCATTTAGTGAGTTTAGCGGTATAATGTCACATCTGAAATGGCACTGATGTCTAAATTTAAAGAAATATTTTTAGTTTGTTTACAAAAAAAAAAAAAAAAGTATGTCCAATAGAATAAAATACGGTTGTAATTCATAATATGAATAATAATGCTTCACTCCAATTTTAAATATTTGATGTCTCAGGTTGATATTTCTTTGACATTTTATGTATCAATTGTAATTTTTTTTCGGTTTGAAAATCACAACAAAGTTAAGTACGAGAAAAGTGTTTAAAGAACGTAAAAGACTGTTTTATTGTTTTTTTGTTTTCAAGAAATTGGGTTTTAAAGGTTCAGTAAATGGCATCTCAATAAGATTCATTCAAGTCTAAAAATCAAGCAAAACAATTCTTCCTGAGTTTCATGGCCATTTTTTATCAAATTCGAAAGCTGTTTGTATTTTAATTTAAATATTGTTGTTTACAACACTACGTTGTTTGTGCAAACTGCAATAAACACCATTGATTGTAGCTTAACATAGAACTTATTGGGTACATGTTAACCCTTCCTAGCTTGAAGATCATAAGTCAAGAGAAGGATATCTGCCAATATGCTTGCATATTTAACGTGTTAAATACGAAGAAACAAATGCTTATAATGTTGATGACTACATTGAAATCAGGAATTACTTTGAAGCAACAAACGGAACTCATTACCTAATATTCTTTCTAGCAATATGGGTTTCATCGAATGAAAATTAGCTAACGTAACTAATTAATGTGGTAATACCAAAATATGGTATTTACGATTGTCTTTTTCAATCTACCAAATACCAAATTATTTTCTATATTGCACAGTACTTGTACATTATAACGACTTTTTTTGACTACCTGGAAAGAATTCAACAGTTGGAAAGGTTTTTGTCCAAAGTTGTTGAGAAGACAATAAAATATTCTCATGATTCGCTTATTTTTTCATCTTTGAATATTGACTCATGAAATAAGTTTTTTAATCCCAAAATAATTTGAAAGTTGATAATTGGCTTTGTTTCTGTAGTAAGTTTCTTTCACTCCCCGCTTATATGCAATATTTATCAAATTTTCTTTCTACGCTTTATTTCGAAGAAAATATTTTTGCATCTTAAGCAACGCAATCGCAAACATTTTAATAGATTCAAATAGTAATATCTATAGTTCTTTTGTTCTATTTTGTTGATGTTAATACCAGTGTTCGCAATCGGTGCCCGACCCGAACTCCGACCGATTCCCGACCGACCCCGAACCCCGAAAAACCCGACATTTTTTGGGTTCGGTTTCAGTCTTCATATTTTCGGTGGGTGCATTTTTTTTCGATGCCCCGACTATCGAAAAATCCGAAAATCCCGAATAATGGTGTTCAAAACAAATGGAAAACAATGGGTTTGTTTTCATTTTTTCATTGGGTTTTCAATGATTTTTTTTGCAAAAAAAACAACAGCAATTTTAAACAAAATCAACAATTACACAATGCTGCTATATCACTTTGGCTTTTTCAGATTTTTGAAATTCTGCAATTCCAATCGGGGTTCGGATCAGTATTTCGCTCCGATCGCGACCATTGGTCAATACATTTTATTTGAAAATCACTATTCTTTTTGTTAATTTTATTCAGCATGTAAGATGTAGTAAATTGTTTGAACATTTCCTTAAAAGGGAGCATTTTAGGAGTTTAGTGGGACACAGCAATAGCAAAAAATTGTCTAATTTAAATTGAAAGCTCATTGGAACTTTATAAATTTTAACAATAGGATTTCATTTCATTTAAATCTATATTTCGGTTTCACGTACAACAATAAAGACGACCGAAACACATCATAACACCTTTGACATTTTCTTCGCATATATTTTTAAAGCTATGATTAATGCGTGTTCGTTTTTCTTCTTCTCGTTTCGAATGAGATTTTTTCTAAAATTTCACGTAAAATGAAGAATTATATAGAATTTCTATAAGATAAAAACATTTCCAATAAAAAAAATCACACAAATTCGCCTCTGCGATATGTGCATAGATTCAATGATGATGTTAATGACGATAACGTTTGATATATTTTATTCATTTGGTATTATTTAATTAAATTTAAATTGGGGTTTAAAAATTGTCACATGTTTCCTATATAGAAGATTTGATATAACTTATTGATTTCCATAAAATACAATAGCACTGATAGCAATCACAAACTAAAGAAAATTGTATGTGTAATTTATCTCCAGAGAATGGCTTCAGTTTCACACATGTTGTATATTGTGATTTTATTTGGTTGATACATTTGGCTTTCTGTTGTTTTATTCCCTGAATAAGTAAATGGAACTCATTTAATATCCACTGCATTCTTTGAATATTAATAGGAATGTGATATGGAGCTATCTGCCAATATTTGGATATTTCTTTATTGTGACAGCCAGAATAAAGATTTTCTTTGAATACATTACTGATTGTGATTTGTGATATTAATTCATCTGAGTCTATTGACTACGATTAAACAACACTCAGGATTTCCATTGTTTAAGTTTTTTTATCGACATTTTCTTGAATCGAAATACCGAAGACATTAAATCTCGTTCTTTACCTTCGTCCTCACTAAGTGTTTCTCCCTCAGAATGAACTTCGCGATGCTTTTGCCGACGTGGACTACAGCTAGTTGTTTCTTTATCTGAACTACCTTTGGCACGAAATATTCCGCTGCCTAGAATATGACCACTGCTCGTTGATGGTGCATATGAGCAATCAGATCGTTTATTAACTCGTGAAGTTGTCGGATCACTTAATGCCGATTGAATGGGATTCTTTGATGTTGAACTCAATACAGCTGCACGACTTATGCTAAAGCCTCGACTTATTTTATCGATAGCCAAACGATGCCGACGCATTGATGGTGTTACTTGTGATTTTTCTTGTAAAATGAAGCGTCCAATTGTTTTCCAATTTGCTTGTGTTGAAAATATAATTTCATCACTGGCTAACGGACGTTGTTGTGTATTACTGTTACTACCTCCAGGACCAGTAGATCCGTATTCCAGTTCTTCAATTAGTACAAACGAATTAGGATCTTCCATGCGTCGGGCCTTTTTCAATGATAAAGCCAACACATCCTGAGCGGTTGCACTAATTTTCGCTCTCAAAATTGCATATGGAATATCTGGCGAAACATTGTACACACAAACTACAAACGTTCCATCATCATCCCAGGCTTCACTTGAAACGCTACCTGATGTATTTTCATCATCTCCACTTGTAAACATTGCCCGTCGTTCCGATACGCTGCGAATTGAAGCCAGCCACGCTCGTGAACTTGGGTCATTGCCAATTTTTTTGAATATAAATTTTCCCTCACCTTGCCATTTTGATTGTGCATACAGTGGTTTTTCATACATATCAAGTACGCGTTGTGTTGCTGGCAAATCGCGATCTTTTTTTTTCCATCCTCGTCGAACTTCAGCTACTAGTATATAATCATTAACATTTTGTCCAGCTCGATTACTTTTTTGCAATGCTTGAGCTATTAGTTCACGTGTTGTGCTCTCTTGTGTAGCTCGCAAAATCGTAAATGATTCCCCAGTGACAACTCCATACACCATAATGAAGAACATTCGTCGTTTCACTGGTATATTTGCACTAACCATCATCGATGATGCTGTTTTTTGGGCATCTTTTATAGGTGTGCTTAAAATCAATGTTTCATTGTTGTCACCACTTTTCGTTAAATCTGTCGATGTGTGTATATTGTCAATTTTATTATAGCCACAGAACTCATCAATTTCGTCTGACGTACGTTCTAAACTTTCCTCTTCAACACGAGAGTACACAAATAGAGCAGCCATGCTCAGCGGTTGATTATTTGGCGAACGGAGTCGAACGTGCCTATAACCTGGTCGTAGGCACTTTAAAGGTATAACGCGTTGAGACACCATATGATTTGTATCATAATCGAAAACACTAAATTTTAAAAAGGCTAAGTCATGGAACATTACTTTGAAGAAAAACGTATCATTCCAAATGGGATTTAGTGAATTTTTTCTGACCACACGCGTCTTTTTCTTGCTGCAATCAACTGGAATACCAATCATCTCAACTTCAACATAAGTACTGGCCTGTAAATTAGACTGTTGCACAAATTGCCCTGAAACAATATTTATGACGATCTGTGATGAATGTAATCCATCAAATTCCTTATCTAATGGATTAAATCGGCGGTACATTAAATGTGTTTGGTCCCATAAGACATCTGAAAAAAAGAAAACAAATCAATTTTTATGTTTTTCATATTTTTATTTATAAGTGTAAATGAGACTCATTTCTTGTATTTAAATAAATGGATCTATGTTACATTGCACACAAAAACTAAATCGAGAAGTTTAAACTGAAAATTTTCATATTTTTCATATAATATCAAATATTAAATTATTCCATTTACCTGGTTTTAATACGTATCCACAGCTTCCGTTTTCTTCAAACATGCCTGTGTTGATTGCTAATGGTAAATCGTCAGTTTGGTAATTTAGAGCAACAAGTTGAATGCCAAATGCCCAGAAGAATACTGGATTGAAATTGGACGAATCAATCCTCAGACCAGCTGGATAGGTGCGCATCAGCTGTGATTCAGTATGGGCGATAAGTGCTAAAGGATGCTTTCGACAGAGTTTCTTTGCGCTTGCTTCATTGATTGAAGAACATTGATAGCAAGGATGGTTAACATTTATGTGATGGAGTTTTCGATGAGCTGATCCACTCGAACTTGCTGTTGCGTTGCCGTTGCCGTAGCGGTAACTGTCGTACTTAAAGACTGAGATTCAGTCTCTGATTGAGCTGAACTTGAATCAATAGAACTCGATTGCATGTTCTCTGCCAAAGGATTATTACCAATTGGAGGAGCACATGGTGATATACTATTTGTCTTCAGGATGCTACCAACCGTTACAAGGGACCCGCTCGAATTTAATTTGGTAGGCATTGGCTGTTGCGCTCGTACAGAGTTCTGTGGACTGATTGGAGTTAAACCTCTAAATTTAATTGCTTGTACATAATTTACAAGGTCGGAAAGTTCTCTCGATATTTGACTGCTACGTTTCTTTGTTTTATCATCAATCTCCATACGCCGTGTTGGTGTTGAAAATGATGATAAACTATGTCTAGAGGATCGTTCATCTACCGATGCAAAAATGTTGTGGAAAGTTTTTTCTAAAGAATAAGGATAAAATATTAAAAAATCACATTGTTATACTATGTTAATATAAATCATGTCATATTGTGTACATTCTTACCATCAATATTATCGTATTCATCATCATCGTCATATTCATCGTCACTAAAGTCCTCTGTAACCGATCCACTGCTAACATTTGAAATTATTGAACTAGTTCGACCTGGTTGGCTCATTTGATGTCGAAGATTACTTCTATTTCCTGGTTGACTGCTTACTGGAACTGGTACGTCAACAACAAGTTTTTTATTTTTTATTAAAATCCGGTTTTTAAGTTGATTTGGTGATGGCAGCATTGGTTCATCAGAATAATCACTATCAAATTGAAATTTATTAATCAATTTATCGCCAAATGTTGTCAAGAATATATGTGCCATGCGATTTTGTTGTTGTAGTGAACAATGATTTTCAATTGAAAGAATAACAGGATAGGGTGATGCAACAAATGCAGATCTATTGATTGCTTCAACCACTGACTTAAATGATATTTTCGTTGTAAACGTATGGCCATGATATATGACTGGAATGCCATCATCTCCATCCCAGCAATCCAGTTCAACACATCGACATCCAGTCAACAATACTTGGCTGTAGAGTTCGGCAGAAGATTCTCCTTTAAGTTGATGACCCGTTAGATATGTGTTATGAGATGATGCTATATAGTATTGCGACAGTGGTCTATCCATATTTGATGTTGATTGAATTATACGTTCGTTTATAAATGCATAATTATCTTTGTCCATAAGATAGCGAGCGAAACCTTCAAAACTTAAACATTCTTCAATGCGTAAAGTTGGATCCGGTTCATGACGTCTAATTATAGCGCGAATTTCATCGTCAGTTTTAGTTTCCATTTGGCGAGTTTCAAGGAATTTTTTCAAAGTAGACATTGTTATTACTTGTGAATTTGACGTATCAATGCCTGCACAATTTGAAACAATACTAGCCGCACACATTCCATCGAAAATTTTCCTTTGAGCACACTGTTTGTCTGTAAATTCAGCATCTAACGAACTATTTCGTGTAAGTAGACCTGAATAAAGGTAATAAAAAATTAATTTATGTTGCAGATAAGAGATAGTATTTTCATACCGATCTTCCTTTGAGCGACTGTACAGCAAAGTTCTGGAGCGCTTCGACTTTTTTCAGAATTTAATCTTTTGTGTGATTTTCTTGTAACTGCAAGTTGATCGAACAAATCCCGGAGGTCTTTCCGCATTAGCAAACTATGAATACATGTTCATTATGGTGTTCGTTTGTATTAAAGATATTGAGCTATTTCATTTACTAATCAAATAATTAATATATTTTTACCTGAATGATTTGAAAAGTGCTATAAAATCCAAGAAATCTAGTTGTGTATCGTATGTGATTGCACCGTATCGTAAGTTGTTGACTTTTTGCCACAGCTGATCACTGGATTCATTTCGCCGTTTATCAAAGCGATGACCTCTTTCAATACCATCATCATGTTCGAGCTCTGAAGTAGTTGCATTCGTTGAATTGTTACCGCTAATTGATTGCCCCAGAATATTTGCAACAGAACGCTTTTTCTTGAATTTAAATGACATTTCTCGTTTCAATGGCTCTGATGTCTCAGGTATAATTGCATTTGTGGTTGTTGTTGTATGCATAGTAGTCCAATCACGGCCACCAAATAGTTTTAGTGCATCATTTGCTAACGGTTCTACACACATACGATCCTCGAAATATAACTGAATATATTTTTCTTTGAGCCAAAGCATTGAACGATCCGCAAGACGTTGTTGTCTTTTGATTCCTTTTATAATCCAATTTAGACCAACATACCAAAGGCGACACAGCATCGGCGGACACATTAAACAAATAATTCGATTATCACTAATACTGTTTCCATATAAAATTGTTACGCAACATTCAATATGTATTAATCCGTATCGTTTTCCTGCTGCTAAAAGTTCAGAATCATATTCATGATTACGTGAGCCCATTGTAACTTCTTTAGCAATCGTCAGATCAAGAAATCCTTCGTCAATAGTTGGATTTTGTGGCTCGAATTCATTTGTGGTGGTGGCTTGGTGATGAAACAGTCGCGGCGAAACTAATTCTTCTGGATTTATAGCCAGGTCATAGTCCTGGTCAGATGTTTTCACCTAAAATCGAGAAAAAATTGATCTTTGTAAGAAAATTTGTTTGTTTGTTTTTAATTAATAATTCAATTCCGATCATCTCATAACATTTTGGAAAACCATTGAAAAAAAATGGTCGTTTGATTAAACTTGCCATAGTACACAAACTTGAAAGTCACCGAAAAAAATAAAATTGTGTCAACAAATAAAATCAGGCAACTAATAAAACTCTTGAACATTGACAATTTAAAACAAATTCGTTTCCATGTTTATCATTTAAAATATGTAATGAAATTTCAGACTTACCCGATGCCATGAAGGTCTTTGCCATGTAACTGACGCACACGAGCGCTCTAGTCGAAAAAATGCGTAACAGGATCTACCTAAGGGTTGAAAATAAGAAGAAAATATAAAGAAATGTTCTGTAAATATCCAAAAATTAAGTATTTTACATATTTTTAAAAAATCCTAAGTAAAAATGTGAGAAATTGTATTATTTCGATTTTGTAGGACAGATCTATTGAGAACATGAAATTAAATGCAAAAATTGCGATCTTCTAATATTATATTGTGGCATTTCAATTTATACTTGCTCTTGTTTTTCGGATTGCGTTGAGGCCACCCTTACTGTTAATCACAAACTCACAAACGCAAGCAGTAAAAAGCATATACAACACGGGCTGATAAGTCCCGGGACTCCACACGAGATGGCGACACAAACAAATTTCCCACATAATTTTTAGAAAGTACCAACCTTCAAAAGGTTATGTGTCAAATTTCATGACATTTCATTCATGTGTTTACATTTTCTTTTTGGCACGAGTGACGTTACTTTTGTTATTTTCTTACAAATGGATCAAAAAGAATTTCGTGTGCTCATCAAACATTGTTTTTTGATGAAAAAAATACCGTCCAAATGCATCAATGGCTTGAAAAATGTTACAACACATTTGCATCGTCAAAAACAACTATTTGCCGATGGTTTAGTGAATTGAAATGTGGTCAAGCACTGATGACGCTGAACGTTTGGGAAGGCCAATTGAGGTGACTACACCACAAAATATTGAAAAAATTCATCGTATGGTGTTCAACGAGCGCAAATTGCACAACCATTTGGGTATGAGAAAGCTGTGCGCAAGATCAGTGCCGCGTTTGTTGACTGAACAACAAAAAGAGCAACGTTCGATTGATTCTGAGCTGTGTTTGGCAAAGTTCCAGCGCCATTCCCGTGAATTTTTCCGTCGTTCCATAATAATGCATGAAACATGGATCCATTACTATACTCCGCAATCAAATAGACAGTCGGCAGAGTGGTTGGTCGAATTGAAGAAAAAACGACCACATTTGGGGAAGAAAAAACCAATTTTTCATTTTGATAACGCACCGTCCCACACCTCTTGGAAATCGAAGGCAAAAGTTGAAAATTTGGGGTATGAATTACTTCTGCACCCACTGTATTCTCCAGATTTGGCTCCAAGCGACTACTATACTATCTCTTTCCAAACTTGAAAAGATGGTTCCAGGGAAGGAAATTTTACTCGAATGAAGAAATCATTGCTGAAACAAATGCCTATTTTGAGGACTTGGATGCTGAGTATTATAAAAAAGGTGTCGCAATATTGGAAGATCGCTGGACTCGGTGTATCGAGCTAAAAGGGATGTATGTGGAAAAATAAAAGGGATTTTTGCCAAAAAAAGTGCGTTTTCATTATTAGTCCCTGGACTTATTTATTTTCCGCAGACAAAATTCTGTGTGCGTAAAAGTATTACAATTGGTCAAAATAGCTTCACGTTTTCAACATCAGAGTACAATATGTTTTTAGAGGGGGGTAATTTGAGTCTGTTTCACGTTTTATAATTAGGATAGTTCAGAAATAAAAACCATTAGATTTTCAGCCATGAATGGTGATCAAATAGTGGAGCCGTTAAATGAATATATATTCATATATATGTCCAGTGTAAATGATGATTTTTGTATGAAAAGTATCCAAAATAGACATTTTACGGAATTTTTGTCAAAAGAAACTCATATTTTTTCCGAAACATATATAGACTCTCGATCAATGGAAAGTCGCTTTCATTGTTTGTTTGGACGCTAAATAGGTCTTTTGGTGAAAAAGGCCACTTTTGTATGGGAAAGAGCGTAAAAATGTCATTTCATGTCATTCTAAGGACATAAAACTATGCTTATTTTGCGAAAATATGGAGAGTTTTATATTGTATCAACGTTAAATTCATTTTTACTATGTGGTTTTAATATGGGATGCTTTGATTCAAAGTGTCCATAATTGACAATTCATTGTGAGAAAACCAACATTTTCTTAGAAAAAATGCAAACAGTTTAGTTATGTCAAACAAGCATAATTATTTAGTCAACAGATCGTATACCCATTTCGAACATAATTCATATTATTTTCTTGTCAAAAACATTATGAAATACATTAATTACACTGTGCAAGTTTTTTGAAAAAAATTTCTCAGACCTTTGACCTGTTGACTGTTTCACCCTAATTTGGGCCCAAAAAAAGGAATGGCATCATTACATTTCCTTTGTGCCACGACCATTTCGAACAAAAAAATTTTTTGAAAATTTTTCGTTCATATTGTGCATTTTTCACTATATAATGTGATTTTTTGACCAAAAATGAAAACTATAACGCTGTAAACGTTTATGAAATTTTATGTTTTGTTTATAGAAACCCAGTGGAAATAATTTTAATTCATTTATTCAACGTTTTTGTAACAATTTTTGAGAAAATAACATAATTTTCTCTCATTTTTAAGCATTTTTCAGTTAAACATAAATTTAAAAAAAACTTTTAAATGTAGAAATATCTCTTGAAAAAAATTTTTTTTTTTGTAACAATAAACGCAATTTTAATATTGTATTTTCTGGGCTCTTTTTATTCCTCTTCAGTTTCAATAATCAAATTCCAACATAAATCAGCAAGCAATGAATCAAGTTTTTTTCCACTGTACCAATGTTCTAATGGAGCAGCAACCTGGTGGAATCTTTCACCGTGCTCATCTGATTCTGATGGAATTTGTTGCTTCAAACGGTCCATATGATAATGGAGGAAATGTATTTTTAATGACATATGAACACCGATATTTTCAAATGCTGTTAGCATATCCTGAACATAAATGCGCCAATTCTCCGAACGGTGAATTCCCAAATAATTGTTAATGACGGCTTTCACACAGTCTCAAGCAATTAGTTCTTGTTCCGACAGTAGAGTTTCAAATTCCTTGCTTTTCATAAGCTTTCTTATGTCAGGTCCATTCAGCATACCTTTTGTAATCTGAATTGCCTCTGGTTAACCTGGATAATTTGTTTACACATGCGTAGCAGTTGACAGCGTCATGACTTGGTGTTTCTAACCACATCATCGGGATTCCAAAACCCATTTGTTCAGTGTTTCCTTTAGACCACTTCAATAATTTATTATTGCAATTTGTGCAAATAATACTTGGCGCCCATTTAACGTCAGATACCACTGGAAAACCGAAATATACTTCATAAATTCGGCTCGCTTCGGATGATATTTTCTTCCTGCTCGGCATGTTCACAAATTTACCGCAAACGTAGCAAAAACAGTGAAAACCAATTGGACAGTCACTCATTTTTAAAAAAAAAATTGTTTACTGTTTAGTACTGAAATCTATACGCACATTGTTTACATAAAATAAGACGTATATGTGATGTATGGAATTAATTTGACAATAGAAATCGATATCAACGACCTCTTTCGGCAAAAAAATTATTAAATATGTTAGAAAAAAACGATAATAAACATTATTTTCAAATTGTGTAACAATTATATGTAAAAGATGGTGAAAACATTGCAAATGAAACGCTTTTCAGAAGAGGTTTTTCAAAATTTCTGGGATTTTGGTGTTATTTTCTCAAAAATTGTTACAGAAACGTTGAATAAATGAATTAAAATTATTTCTACTGTGTTTCTAGAAACAAAACATGAAATTTCATAAAGGATTACAGCGTTATAGCTTTCATTTTTGGTCAAAAAATCATATTATATAGTGAAAAATTCCCAATATGAACGAAAAATTTTCAAAAAAAATTTTTGTTCGAAATGGTCGTGGCACGTAGGAAAAGTAATGATGCCATTCGATTTCTTGGGCCCAAATTAGGGTGAAACAGTCAACAGATCAAAGGTCTGAGAAAATGACTTGCACAGTGTTATTAAAGAAAAAAATAAATTCTATTTCAAATATTTTTATATCTTCATAAATATCTCTAGAGAAGCTTATGGAGCTACAACCAAAAATCGAAAATAAAATGCCCAACGTTCAAAATTCCAAATATGTATTGTGTTCTTAATTCGAAATTTTTTCAGAAAATGAAAAAAAATATAAAAAAAGGAAACAAAAAAAAAAGAAATGTGTACACCAGTGTGGTCTTACATCGGTAAGTCCTTTCATTTATTTGAATATTCTAGTAAATATCTACCTGATGTGGTATCCGATTCCCATATTACTGCAGTTGTTCCATGATGCATAATTTGGAGTATATGATGATCTATTCGAATTGTTGGATTCGATATGGGAATCATACAGACGCCATGATCATGTAGCAATGGTTGAACGGGATTATAATTACCAATTTCGACTTCATAATCTTCTTCTAGTTCTTCAAGATCTGGATGATATGTCGATGTTGCTGCCATTTGTCGGTTTCCCAATGAGGCCGATCGCAAATAATCAATTAAATTATTTGAACCATTTTTCATAAGTGAATGATAATGTTGATGGCATGAGTCAATATGATCCATAACGGCTTGAATTTTAAAGTTCTGATCGTAGGTCAAAACACCTAATGAACCAATCTTCGTAAAGCAATGATCATCTCCGTTATAGTCCGATACGTACTGTTTTCGAAATTCATAATAAAAAATGAAAATAAAGTGCCAATTGCAATTATTTTATCACTTACCACTTGACCATTGAATAATCGTGGATTATGTATGGAATTACAACTGCTAGCACTGTCGCGTGTTGTACACGATTTACAAAAATAGTTTCGTGCATCTGTTCGAATATTGGTCTGAACTCCACGATTAACAGCTTCAACGACTGTACTACCAACCGGAAAATGATGATGATGTTTGATACTTATGTGTTCGACATCTATATCTGGTGAACAATCTGATGCCTCATTACCGTAACTAACCGCCGAAAGTGAGAAGTTTATTGGTCTTGTTAACATTATCTCTTTCAAATCTTTTAAAAATAATTTATAGCATGGAATTACGCGGCAATCGTTCATTTTCTATCGATAGAGAAAAAAAAGTGAGTAAACTTGTATTTAAATCATATAATCAAAAACCATTGAAAATATGTGCCAAAGTTTGCGCATATTGTATTATTAAAATGTAAGAAACTTACTAAACCTCTTGCTAACGCACGTTCATATTCAGCTGATTCAAGGGCAGCGGACAAAAAATCTAAAACTGGTATTTTCCCTTTTTCTGTATATGTGTTTAACTGTGATTTTAATGGAACAGATCTATAAAATTCAATAAAAGAATAACAAGAAAAACAATATGAATTTGGAATAATAAATTAGAGTCGAAAAAAATTTAAATTATGGCAGAAATTAAGTCCGATTTAATTAAATTTTCCCAAAAATGTCATCTCTTGTCATGTTTTCCGATACGAAAAAATTCTTTAAACTGTTTGTATTTTTAAATTTTATCTATCTACTGCTACACCTACTATAAAACTACTACAACATATGCAATATAATTTAATGATTCCAATAATTTAAAGCTTTCATTGGGCAATTTAAAAAATATTAATAATTGTGGACAATGTTTCTTGGAACAAGACTACACCATGCAATAGAAATAAATCCACAATCAGAGTCAAATTTATTCCATTTTAGTTTACAGTTTATCCTTTACAATTGAATTCATCTCAAATTTGTATTTGTTGTACAAATATGTTGATTCGTTGGTTTTAAATCTATATGAAGCAAAAGTTTCGCCGGCCTACAGAAAACCCAATGGTAAATTAACACATTTTGGTTAATAACAACTGGAGGCCGAAAGAAACCCCTGCTTCAAATAGTCATATCCTCTGCACCTGTACTCCGATTGAATCAAATCATTCACTTGTTCTGGTAAGCTTTATAAGCATTCAGTTTATTTCATGAAATTGTAAAAACGAACGAAAACTGATGTTGAAAAATTGGCATCTGATGGAACTCACAAAGGGTCTTTATATTATTATAATTTTAAAGGCGATAGCTGTTTTTCAAATTGTTGAGATGTTTTATGTTCGATGTACGTACCAATACGTGAATGTAGAAAACCGTGCACGAAAAAACAAAGCATTAGGAAAAAGCAATTACGTCGTTTTCTTACCTTAGACCGGTTGTTATTTCCATTGCGCCATTGAAATTGCCAATATTCCAACACGATAATGCAGCTCGTAGCAGACAACCGAACGCAGCCTTCTGTTCTTGTGGCGTTGGTTGCGACATTATCAAATATGTAACCCACGAACATACCTGAATTTACACATAAATTAATATTCACATCGCTTATATTAAAAGCAAGTTAACACATTTTCAATAATTGTTTTTAGTTAGTTAAAATTACATTTTTTTGAACATGAAATGTTTTAGAAAGCTATCGAATTATATAAAAAATTTCATTAGAATTAAATATTGTGTAGGGAAAAAAATTGGAAACTCAATTATAAATAGCTCCTTAACTCTATATTATTACTCAATTTGGGTACAAAGTGTACAGCACTACTTTTGAGCAATTACTATAACGATGTGATGTTTATTCAATTTAGCAGCAAAAATGTGTACCTCTTCAAAACGTTTTTGCAAATCAGATATTGATTTTGTGTTGGTGGCTGTCCCTCCTGAAATTGATAGAGGTGCGGAAGAAGGAGGCTTCGACGACGACGAGCTTGATTGTTGTTGCCTGTTGCATCTTTGCGTTGCATCATACTCGTTTTGAAGTTCTAATATCACATGTTTGTAGTATTCCACAGGTGGAACCTATTTTTTCGCAATTCAATAATTCAACATTTTCTATTATATCACATCATATTTGAGCAGCTGCGAAGAAAAATGTTACACAGAAAAGTTCCGTGGAAAAATGTTATTATTCAATGTATCTGTTGTTGTTTTTTGTATGTTGAATACACTGAATAACAACAATTTTCCACGGAACTTTTCTGTGTAACATTTTTCCTCGCAGCTTCTCATTTAATGGATGAATATGATTTTTCATATATGATCTTGATATTTACTTGGTAAAATAACTGGTACTCGGCGTCCGTAATTCGAAGTGCCACCTCTTCAGGAAAATGCAAAACGCTTTGCAATTCTTCCAGTTCACCTGGGAAGGTATGTGTAGATGTTGTAGATGCAGCCGTAGTGATAGCCAGTGGTGTTATTTTTGTTGGAGTGACTGAAATGATAAAAATGCAAAACTTTTTAATAAATATTATTACAAACACGAATAATATATTTCGAGGATATTTAATTGGAATGGAAGAAAAAATATAATCACTGGACTTTTTATTGTTAAAAACCGCAAAAAATTTCATTTGCATTCGTATAATCTAAGACCTTTCAATTAAGCGAAACAGACAAATAGACTTAAATTGAATTTAAAAGTTAAATTAGAAATTGCCAATGATGGATTGATGTACATATAATCATGTTAACAATTTGAATAGAACCGTACAGTGCATCAATTCAATTCAATTCAATTCAATTCAGATTAAGTATATTACAAGTTTTCTTTGAATAACATTATTTACGGGTGCAAAAAATTAATGAAAATTTAAAATAGGATATTAAAAAATGAAATTGCATTCAATTAAAGTTAAATATAATACCGTCCGCTGTAGTGTCTGCAAGTGCCAATACAGTTGTTGGCGCTCCTATTGATAGAGATGATGATGCCGCCACAGCTGATGTCGTCGATGATAAACTTAAGCAACCACTATCTCCTGCAGAAACATATTCGATTTTCATTGTTGGCTCTTTTCAATTGAATTTGAATTTGTTTGGACTTATATATATATAAAAAAAACTATGAGAGTTGTAGATATGAACATAGTACATATGTAGAGTACTACAGATAAAACTAAAAGAAATGAATAAACGCGATTTGTCGTACCTCGTTCTGGATGTGTTTTCAAATCGCTTTTTAATGTTGTACTACTACTACAGTAGTTGGCGTATTTTGTATTTGGAGATGAATTGCGATAGAGATGGGGCGAATAACCTAATTTTGTCGTTGTCTTTTTTGATTTTTGAAATTGAATGGATGATGTGCCTGAATCTATGCTTTCTTTCTTCGGTGAAATAGCAGTAGTCGACGAAATGGTTTTCGGTGCATCCAATTGTATGGACTGTTGTCCAGTAAGTTTTCGTGGCGTTTTCTCCAAGTCTGGGGAACCAGACGGCAGGCTAGGAAAAGCCTCACGCATGGTTCCCGTTGCTTGAATTTGGCTCGAGCACTGTTTTCTCTCAGTGCGAGTAAAGTTTTGTGTTACGGATTTACTAAATATAATCGATTTGGGTCTATGTGGACTATTTGTGTTTGACAACGAAATTGCTGCCTCAATCTGTTGATCCAATCGATAATTTTAATTTGATACTGTTTAAGTTGTGTATGCTTTTTTCTCGATGCATTCATTAACTTTAAAACTTTTTTTTGATTAAAAACCAATTGGCTTTAGAATTAATTATCATTGATTCAAGTTTATAGCCTAGAAATCACGTAATAGCATTCCCTTATCCTAACTATAAAAATTCGTCGTTACGATATTGCGTGTTGTAGTCAATATTGATTGGTGTACAAGCCTTTAGCGTGAAAGCAATTCTCCAAATTTCTTTCAGATCCCAAGCAAACAAGCATTTTGTATGATCTACGTTTTCATATTCAGAGTATTTTGTTTATTGTTTTATTCAATTTTGGTCGATTTTTGTTGTGAGTTTTCATGTGTAAGACGTTTGATGAACAATAAAATCTGAAAATAAATAAAAATTCATAGTTTTTCATAAGTCTTTGGTTGTTACTGCGTTTTTTTGTTTGATATCATATAAAGACGGTAATCTTCTTCGCTTAAAAATAATAAAAAAGATAAATATATAATTTTTAAATTCAAATAATATATATATTAGGGTGGATCGAATTTGAAAAAACAAACGAATGGTTTCAAATCAATAATGATTGTTTTTTTCATGATTTTTATTCTTTCATTCGAAATTAAAAATTCATAGAATTCAGTTGAACTGGGCAACGGACTATTGTTCCGCATATTTAATCAACAATGGGAATGTTCGGATAAACATGGTTCCACTTTTTAATTTAATTTCAATGAACAACGTTGTGCCATGGCAAAATGTATTTTTGAGACTATATTTATAATTTTCACTGTTTTTTCTGTTGCTGCATTACACACTCATATTTAAGTAAATAGGATTACATTTAAATTACATTTAATTGAACTAAATCATAATAGGAAGGCTAATTTATTGTAACTTTTTTTTATGAGCAGCACTGTACTACAGCTTATGCTGCTTGTGGTTGTCCCTTTATACTTTGCCCCGGATAACACATACTAATGAGCTTTTGAGTACTTAGAATTTTCTTAGATGGTGACTTGAGTGTGTGCGCTTTAAAGCATGACATTCACTTTGCTCAAATAATGGGACTTAAACTCTTGAAATATTTACTTTTTTGAGTAGAGGAGTTATGAATTGTTCACAGGAAAAATACATGAAATTTATTTTGAAATCAAACAAAGAGAGCTATGTATGTCTAATGCCTTGAAATGTATAAGGTTCATGTTAACATATCATTCTAGATGTTAAGTGGCGCGATTCATCAATAACTGCATGGTAAAAAGCAAGAAGTTGTCTCGAAATACTCATATTGATGCCACGAGCCTGACGCCACAAGCTTGAAGCAACCAGCTCTTAAATTTTATCTTCATGTTTATGTTTCAATTTTCCGCTATTTTTCCATTTGCCATGTACTTTACGTTAAGTTATAAACAACAACCTGCAAATTTATAGTGAAACAAATTTAAGGAAAAAGATACTTTTTGTTGGAAATATGTAACTGCCTTTTTGTTGAAAAAATGTCCTTGCGAACTTCGCAAGGATTCAGCGGCTTGGCGTCCATACAAGAAGAGGGGGTTCAATGTCTTTCTGTGTATGTAAAGGTTACGCATTTGCGTCGGTATCATTTTAAGAAAAATTTAAGTGTTCATGAGGACTCAGCAGCTCCTGAATCTTTGGTGAAAATACACCGCTGTAAGGAATACATAATGCTAACATTACACAAGAAATTCTCATGATTGCCACTTAATCCATGAGCACACGAAAATGAATGCTGATAACAATATGAACTGAACTTGTTTCACACCATACAGTATTTTACAGAGATAAGAACTCTCTTGAACTAAATTTTATAAAATACACATTCGCTATTGAATACGCTTCGGTTCAATTTAAACAGAACACACCAAATTAGAATCTCTTAGCTCATTTAAGTAAAAAAAAAATTACATGATTTCTGCTAGCTCCTCACTACAGCATGTAAAACATCTAATGGGCGATAATTAATTAAAAAGAATAAAAATATGTACATAACAATGTACTTCAGTTTTTCTTTCATTTTCATTGAATCTAGGGTGAAAATGTTTTAGCCTTTGTTAACAATGAATAAATCACGTATTTTTTTATATAAAATAAGACACCAGAAAAAATGAGAAATAAAATGAGAACACAATTTATCATGCAGAAGTTTTAATGGGAATTTCATTGAATATTACCCGCACATATGAACTAAAATGAATAATATGAAATCGAATTCATGGAAATTCTTCAACCAATCATTCGGTGGTGATAGCCAATGATCATACAGGTTATGCTTTCACCTGACGACAATCCATTTCAATAAGTAATGGCAAAGCTATGGACTATATGTAGTCGAAATGATCCCTTTGAGGAACCAAGCTTTAAATTTCAATTCGGCTGAACTTCAACATATTTTTGTAGTTATTTTTTGTGTTTTTTTTTTATTCGGTCTTTTCTTCTTTTTCTAACATAAGCGAACGGCCACGATGCGCAAGTCTGTATTTCTACCACAGGGATAGAACGATCGATAAATAAAGTCTAAATATAAATTAAATGTAAACAAAAGCAAAAATTAAAAAAAAAAAAAAAATTGTTATTACAGTTATAATGAATTATGATGGATGAAATCCACGCACATCACAGTGAACGTTAGTTCACTCGAGTGACGAAAGCACATTTATAATGAAAGTTTACTACTCAACTAAAACTCAAGCGGCTATTTTTGATCAATTTCGTTATAATATTAATATTGCATCACACAATATTCATATAAGAAGAAGGTTTTTTTACAAAAACGTGTTATATTTAATGCTAAATAGTAAATTAATTCTTTCAAAAAAACTTTATGGCATTCTGACCGATATGTCTGATCTGCAACGCACGGATTACATTTTAATTTTTGCTTGTAACCTCTTGTCTTTAACGCAAGACACCACGTTCTACCGCATTTCCTATTCCATATTTTTCAAATAATTTTGGTTAAATCATAAAATTTTTAAATCAATATATTGCTTCCATATCTTGATTACATTCAATTTTTTTTCCCATTTCAATTATCGTTAATAATAAGTAAAGAAATACCTAATCCCATTTAAAATATTTAGAGTATGTATATTGGAAAACGTTACATTATTATCCTATGTATTTTCATTAAAAATTTCATCTCCTACAATATGTGCTGCAAAAGTTCTATTAAAGTACTGTTCTTTACGAAAACTATGAATTTTTACATTTGTCGCGTTTTAATTATATATGGTCACATATTTGTGTTTACTGGGTATTATTATTATTATTATTATTATAATTATATATGACTAACATGAAAAAATACTCAAACCACAGCACTTATGAATTTTTTCGCAATACATTTAGACTCAGAATTCTTGCTTATACATCATAAGTACCATTGTGCCCATTTCATGATTTACCCAACTCACTCAAGCTGAACGTAATCAAAACAATATAAAGTCACCTACAGCCACACCACAAAGGATGTAAAAAAGACTGGAAAATAAATATTGAAACACTACATATAATGAAAGAGGTGAGAACATTTTTAGTTTTTTTTTTTCAAAAAGCTTTGTTTCAACCATCTAATGTCATGTGGTTGGACATATGTAATGTTGATGTGCTCTCTTGTTTACTGTGAGTATCATTCATGGAGTCTATATTTCTTATATTCATATAAGAAGCATTCAATTCATCTTTCTCTTAGCAATGTATTTGCTCGTACCCAATATCGCTTCTAGCTTGAAGAGGTTATGGTTGACACGTATTTGGCGCCCTGCTGGAAATGTGTCATTCGTGTGTATTTTTTCATTAAAAATGGGCCGCTGAAGCCATTACTTGTTTTATCAGAAAAATATTTTCTGTTTTTCATGAACATTTCTCTCTTTTCTAACACAACACTTTTTTGTATAAACTTTATATATTTTTATGGAGCAACTATTCATCATACTGTAATAGAATTGAGATCAAATTCGTCGCCTTTTCAGTTTAACTTTATAAAAGTATATTTGCCTTCTTTTGCATAGACTTTTTCACTTAAATTCAAGTAATTGTTGGTTTTGGTTACTATTTGATTTAGATGTGGAAATGATTTTTATTGGTGTGTTTTTTTCATATTTTCGGATTGTTCTCTCAACAATAGCAAAATGTACTGCATAAAACCCCCAAAAATTCTCATGAATACAGCTGCAGAATTTATTCATTTATTATTAGTAAATGGGTTCGATGGTATTCCGACGTTATGTGGAAAATATGCACAATTCAAAAGCGCAACATATACATAAATGGTTTTGATACCAACACGTATATAATTATAGTCCGCATTTGTTTGATGTATTCTTATCAGAATTCATTCTAATAACATATGTACATCACGTATAAACCACGGACAAATGCTGTGGGTTGAACAAATGGCTGAATCGCATTCGTGAGCAATGTTACAGAAATAGTTATTGTTCAAATCTAGTTTCTATGTACATATTTATGCAATGAATGCAGAAAAATATTTTCCATTCAGCTTGGTTCAAAGTCATTTTTATTTGTTATCATTTCAAGCAAATAATTTATCGCTTTTCTTTTAGTGTGATAGTTGTATAATTAAACATGTTTTTAAAAAAAATTAACCCACGGAAATAAAATACAATCTAATATATACTAATTTTATGCATATTAGGCAATTTTTTAGAAACATTTCATTACTTGGAACTCATTACATATTTCGAATATAATATTTATGCAGTGAGTTTATCTTTCACAAGAAACACGTCTTTTGAACGTATCAATGTAATACATTTAGTCTCTATAACGCAATACCTATGAAAAAGAGGTGTAAATACAGTAAAAGTAAGTCTGCTCCCGAATATCGATTTTTTTTCAATAGAATTGTAATATTTATCAATCCATATAAAATATATTCAATACCTCAATACATATAAATATATATATACATATACATATACATATACATATATGTATATAGGATATAATATATTAACAGATATATACAAATCTTGGTTCACTTAGTAATTGAATGCAATGACATTCAACTGACTTTAAATAATCTTTAAATGTTTGTAAGGTAAATTTCTGTCCATTCTAAATATGAAAAGAAAGCTACAAGGCTTCTCTTTTTCGACATTTTACTAAAAATTTCCATTGCATTTGTGATAGCAACTATTTTTTATTCGCATTTTATTGATTAAAAAAATTCTTCAATCGATAATACAGATGAATGAACACATGTAAGAATCGAAATCGGTTTAGAAAAGGTAAAAGGTATTATAAGTATGATTTCTCATGTTTTACAGGGCTATCTAGACAATCGTTTCTATACGAACGTCTACACCATATTGTTAGGCAGATATTTTGTATAAAATTTACCTCCATATAACAAAGTGGCATACTGTACAGTTTCGAGCTGATGTCATATAAATATATTATATGTATGGCCGTATATTATTCTCTATCCATAAACACATTGCAAATGTGTA
Source organism: Resseliella maxima (assembly GCA_029041755.1). Classification (NCBI taxonomy): domain Eukaryota; kingdom Metazoa; phylum Arthropoda; class Insecta; order Diptera; family Cecidomyiidae; genus Resseliella; species Resseliella maxima. The sequence goes on from JAQOWM010000003.1 coordinate 199,904, forward strand.
GGTTGCTGAAGGTTATCAACTTGAACTACATGTTCCCCTGTATTTCCACACTTTTCTATGGCCGAATCTATATCTTTGTCTTCATTTTATGTTATATATAAGTAGTTTTTTTTCTAAAGTATTATACATATATTATTAGGACGTCTTTTCATCAGAATTGAAAATATAATTATATTAAATAATATTATTTATTATTGTATTATCAATTGTTTGAGAAAAATAAAATCTTCCATTGCAAAAGAGTACTCGAATCTAAGTTGAAATTGTGTGCCCATTGCTTGCCCTGTAAAATAGATAATACACAAAAACTTTTCCATACCCTGAAATTATTCCCACCTAAAAACTGCAAATAATCTGTAAAAATCTAATATAACACAGAATTAGACAATCAAAATGCATCATCAAGGACAATGAATTTGTAATATGATAAACATAGTCAATTTTAAAGATTTAAGTTCACTCATTTAAAATATCTCAATACGGTAATTCATCTTAACGCTTTTAATACAGATTACGGAGATTTCTTTATAATATATATATTTCTTTTTATAAGAATATATGTTTTTTGGACAAATTGTTATTATGGTTATAATATCAATGATTCGAATGTACTGTTTTAAAAATTTATTATGTTAACGTTATGTTATGTTAACGTCGTGAAAGTTCATCCTTTTCGTTGATTCAGTTTGGATTATATTTATATGTGAATTTCATATTTAGAATAATATTATTGGCTGTTTACAGGTTTAGTTTTTCATATTTTGTATTAAATGGGAATATATGAATGGTCTGTTTTCCAGCCGATTTTTTTTTCAATTTCAAAAAAAAAAAAAATGGCAAAAAAGTTGAATATAACCGAAGAGAACATTACTGCTGTTGCTGCCAGTGCAAATGAATGTCGATTCGCCACCGTTCTCAACAATTGGGCTTGTGTTCCTGGGCCAGATGGAAAATTTTGCGTAAGGATCTTGGCCTGAAACCTTATAAAATTCAGTTCGTGCAAGAACTGAAGGCCTGCCACAGCGTCGAGTTTTCGGTGAGTGGGCCTTGGAACAGCTTGAGAAAGATCCGCTGTTTTACCGAAAAATCATCTTCAGTGACCAAGCTCATTTCTGGTTGAACAGATACGTCAATAAACAAAATTGTCGCCACAAGCGTTGTTAGAGCAACCGCTCCATCCACAAAAATGCACTGTTTGGTGCGGTTTATGGGCCGGTGGCATCCATACAAGAAGATTAGTATTTTCTCAAAGACGATCTCGGCCGCAACGTTACTGTCACTGGCAAGCGCTATCGGACGATGATAACCTGAACTTTTTTGTGCCTCGACTGGAAGATTTGGATCTGGTCGACATGTAGTTTCAACAAGATGGTGTGAAAATTACGGTTAGTTGAATTGAAGTGAAAATATATATAGGAGAATGTAGACTGTAGAGTGCAACCTCCCCGTACACTTCATTTGCGTAATGCATTTAAATTAAGTCGTTCACTATCGATGCGCCATCCTAAAGTCGCGATGATTATTATTTACATTGTGGTGAAACGCAGGGTAAATAGTACCAACTACGTGTCCATTTTTACCTCCGATGGCACATTTTTGTGTCTACCGAAAGCACACTTGAACGCGTAGTAATCACTACGTGCCTTGCATTTCACTGCTTTTCGCAACAAATTTGCACATAATTTTGCGGTGCGATAATTCATAATATTATTCAATTATTTATAAAATTTAAATTGCAAATATTTGAATCTATTTATTTCACATGATTTTAATGGAGTGTATAACGTCACTGAATCAATGTATTTCGAAAATTTCGAAATTAATGAAATCAAACAAAAAGGGTGCGTTCACTTTAACTATCTGTCAAACACAATGTTTACATTTTTCATAAATCCAACATAGCAAGCAACTTGAAACATAAAAATTAATTTGTTTGTGGCGCGCCTGGCCTCCATGGTATAGATGTAAGTAATAAGATAGATATGGCATCCTATTATCCTATTATTTTATCATTTTTTCGTAATTGGATGGTCACATTTTATTAATGTACTACTTTTTTTTTGAATCCTTTTACTTTTTCAAAATACCATTATTTTACTCTTGAAAAAGTAATAGGCATTACTTTTTTTTTATATTTTTAGGCCATCGTGGCAATTTTGATGGATTGGATGTACGGCCCATGAAAGTTTGCTTTGTAAATTGCATTCGACCTGAATATCGAAAAGATTTTATAAAAGTGATTCACGATTACTGCAAATCAGCAACTAGAACTGGAATACTTGCAACGTTATTGTTCCTATACAAAGTAAATCAAGCAGTAGATACGAACAACGATCAGCTTCAATGGAAATGGCAAACCAATTGTCGTCGGATGTTTTGATTCAGTGTTCGAACCGAATATCGATTGGATTCCAGATGAATTTATGGTGATAATTAGGCATTTATTCGAATAATTTGGTCATCACGTATTGGTATGGAAAATGTATACAATTATATGATCGGAATTTATTTACCAAATGAAAAGTGTAACCTAACCACATATTATTCTACTCGTATGAACAATTTTTTACGTGAAGGTTAGCACAGATTTTATCGTCGGATCATCATTGAAAATACATTGAAAAAACTTATGAAGAATCACAAAAAAAATCAAGAGAAATGCTGGGGATCTGTGTTTGATATTGAAAGAGTCAAACGTCTAGGAAAACATGAAACATTGTATTATATGTTCGTCACTGACAGTGTTGCCGTTTCATTATTCTACACACAGCAGAAACGCGGTCCTAGAATTTCATTGTTGGAAAGAATCCGTCAATATTGGAAAACATTTGTACTCGAGTTTGGAATAGATCCTGGGTTTATACCTGGAATGTGACAGTTCGTTGGCACATTGCACCTGGAACTGAGAAAAGTTGAAGAATAAATTATGTGAACAACACGAGAATCGAACCGGTGCTCTTTCGAATAGCAATCCATTACTTTCAATTCTAAGCTAGGTGATAGATAGGAGGTTAGAGCATTCGACCAGCAGTTGGTAGAAGTAGGTTTCGTTCTCGTGTCGCTTACATTTTTTTTAGACTTTTTTTTCCTCGATTCGAGTTGCATTGATTTTTTAATTTTTTTTTTCTCAGGAAAACATCAAAATCAATGGGCGACAGAGTCATTACAGAGCAAAGTATGGTATTCATGAGAAACAACGTGTTCGGTGGTCATATAAATTTATGGCAAGTAAGCGACAAAGTCTCGAGCCTTATTTTCCATTGATCACTAAAATGAATACATGACCTACATTGAACATCATTTGATTGTGATGGATGAAGGTTTAGCATTGTACACAAGGCGTACATTTGCCAGACTCAAATTCGACAAGTACATAGAATCCGATCGTGCAAGTGATAAAATGACTGCTTCGTTGACAAACAAATAACCAAGCGGGATTTACTTGGGAGCAGCACAAATGGTACCAAATTTGCCAATAGGAGTAAATAAGTGGTTACGATGCCCTGGCGAATGAAAATTACCTAGTCGATTATATGACTCAATGAGTTATCGCTGCCAATCAAATTTCAAATTTAAGATTTTAAAAATAATATTGTAATGTTCACTTGTTACTTAGCAAGGCTTGATTATCTATGGTTTTGCAAGTTTTGCTATGAATTTTTCTAATAGCAAATAGTCATTATCGTAGTTATTGTGCAGTTGGGGGTACAATTTACTGTAGGTAAGCAATGAGTTTTTATATATTGTACAATGCACAATTGCACATCGACGTTAATTTAAATCAATGTTCTGTCCAAATTTCTCTTCATGTACTTGGACCACATCTGGATTTCTCTCTTACTTGACGGTAAAAATTGTTGCACCTACGATAAAATTTATACTCTAGTTCAACCTTGGATATGTATAGAATTGAAAAAAAAAAAAATACTATAGTATATATCATATATTTCAATTTTTATAAATTTATGAAGTTGACATTTAGTTTAAATTTCACAGCACTTGAACACCTGATATTTCCCTTTGTGCATTTTAAAATTGAATTTTCATTTTTATAGGCAGTGTAAATTTTAACCAAATGATTGAAATTCAATATTAAATTCAATATTTTCAAAACATTTTTGGGCTTTCATAACTTTTTTTTGTGTAAACTTATATCTTATGTTATATGCAGTATCAATGGGCAGAACCGAACTGTTGAATAATAATTTGGATAATGTTTGAAATATATGTTCCTGAATTTCTACTATAATAAAAATGGCAGATTTTGTATAAAAATGAACTGTATTCTTAAAGCTGGGTACTGTGTTTTTAAACATATTGCTCAAAATTATTAATTTAGCTAACTATATAAGCATGATCAGCAAAAGTATTGAAAAATACATTTATTGTTCACGTAAGAAACCTTTGTCTATAATTGTATGCAGTGTTAGCTCGCCACAGATAATATGCACGCATGAATACTTTGAAAAAATATGTGGTTTAAAAGACTTTTATTAAATATAGCCATTAATTATATTTTTGAACATAATTTCATTGATGCCGTTGGTAATTTGAGAGACGACCTTAGACGGCTTAAATAATACTTTGTTATTATTATTTAAAAGAAGCGACAAAGTATTATTTTTGGATTTGAGTACATTTTGTTTTTGCATCAATCTACATTAATGTTTCTACTCCCTCTGTCGAATATAAAGGTGTCAACGAACAAAATTTTGCTCGTCCATCCGTCCGATTCAGAAGGTTCGGACGAACGGACACAATTGAAAATGTCCGAAACAAAAATACGGACGGACGGACACACATGAAAATGTCCGAAACCGAATTAAGGACGGACGGAGTACCCAGTCAAGATTTTTGTTTTGGGTAGTCAAAAATGTGAGCATGTCATCTGATAAATATTCTTCTTGTGTCGTGTATTATGAGCTGCTGAAATCTGGCCAAACGGTTGATGGTAAGTGCTACGAACAACAATTGATCAAAATGGAGCAAGCATTGAAGGTGAAACATCCACGAATAGCGACTAAACAAGACAAAGTTTTTTTTCACGATGATAATGCCAAGCCACATCGTGCAAAGATCGTTGGGATCAGCTTGATCAACCCGCGTACTCTCCAGACCTTGCCCCTTCGGACTACTATTTGTTTCGATCGATGCAAATTGACCTGGCCGATGTACGCTTTAAAAACTTTGAAGAAATACAAAAATGGGTCGCTGACTGGATAGCTTCAAAAGATAAGGAATTCTTTCGACGCGGAATCCACAAACTTCCTGAAAGATGGCGTGAAGTCATAGCTAACGATGGGGAATATATTGGTTAATGTACTCATTCATTTAGTTATGAAATAAAATTTTCTTTTCACCGAAAAAATCGACATTTTCTTTGCATACACCCAATATTATAAGTTCTATCTATGAGTAATATGCTTTTTTTACATTATATACATTTTTGCATGAAATTTGCATGATTTTACACACAAAACACTCACATATATTATACCATCAAGATATACACTGCCGTCAGAAAGTTTGGGTACGAAGCATGTTTTTCATACAAATTGACGTTTTTTGGTACTCAAAAAAAATATGAAGATGGCATTTTTTCTCTCAATTTCTTCAGAAGTATTTAAGTTCAATCTAAGATCTCCATTTTCTTCTCAGATTAGAAATTTGTATCTTGACTCCTTTACGGACTTTCAAAGGCCCGGAAAATGTTCGATTAAGTTTACATATAAAAATGGTCATTTTTTGGTATTTCCACGCATATGGCCGAAAAAGTCCATAAAGGAGTCACGATAAAAATGTCTAATCTGAGAAGAAAATGGAGATCTTAGATTGAACTTAAATACTTCTAAAGAAATTGAGAGAAAAAATGCCATCTTCATATTTTTTTTGAGTACCAAAAAACGTCAATTTGTATGAAAAACATGCTTCGTACCCAAACTTTCTGACGGCAGTGTATACATGAAGAAATATATTTTCAGAGCAAATTTTCCATCTTTTTATACTGCATACATTTGAATGCAAACATAATATCTATTGAGTAGATCGAGAGGAGAGTATGTTCATCTGACTTTATAGCAAAAAAGGAGAGTAAGTAATTGTAACACTAAAAATGGTTAAAAGAGAGTACGGATTTTACGATTTTGCATTGTATTTAGTATTTAAGTGAACTTGCTCTCCTCTTTAGTATATCCTAATTGATATTTTCCATACTCTCCTTTTTCAAAATTATTTTGAATTTTTTTACATACTCTCCTCTCGATCTACTCAATAGATATGTTTAACATAGTCTGGGCGCATATCAATAATGATGAAAAGTATCTTATCATTTTTATAAAGTCAGTTACTTTAAGCTCTAACATTTTTGTTGATCAAACTGCGTATAAAATACACAAAAATATAATATTTAACTAAACTATTAAACTGACTATATAATCTAAAAAAATGTGTTGCACATATTGACGTCATATTTTATTACATACTTCTTCAGTATTACTCCTTCGAAAATTTCACAACATCTATCTGTTTAAATGAATAGAAAAAAGAATATTTTCGAAGAATTTGAATTATTCTTTTTTTAGTTCCCAACGTTTGGTATCCTTCAAGGGCAATCTTTGCCAGGAAAATTTACAGATGACTCATGAACATTTCTTGAGAAATAAAATCAATTTCAAAATCAAGTCTGAACTTAACTTGAACGCTTATTATTCCACGATGATTTTATGCTGCAAATGTCATTTGACACCTTAACCGAAACTAATATGCAATAGTAAATTTGTGAGACGTTGATTGTTATTTTTATTAGTTTTAAATCGCACATTGAAGAATCGATATATCTAAAAATTATCACGGAATAATAATAAATATACCCAGTAATATCAATAACATTGAATTATGTATTACTAGTTTAAAAAGCTGTAGTCTATAAAAAAAACTGCTGTCAAACGTTCAGCGCCGCAATCTATTGTCAACGCTGTCAGACTTTACAATGTGTTTCAAATGGGATGAGCAATGAGTGCGTTTTATCATACAGCTCATTGCACTGAACATACACATTGTTGCAACAAATTTTATTGTTGCTTTGGGATAGTTATCCCTACGCTAGTTTATATACATAATTTAATAAATATATAGTAAGTAGCACAGAATAGCCTGTTTTGGAAAAGACTCATTTCCAACACATAAATTGGATGGATTTAGTGTTGATTGTAGGTATTATTTAGTTTGTTTGTCAAGAATAGAAATTGATATGTTCAACGAAAAAAGCTGTAATAAAATGTAGCACTAAAAATGTTTCTGCATTCAATAGTTCAAGATGAAATTTAAATATAATACTGTTAAAATTCTTATGAGTATTTGTGACTCATTTAAAGTGGCAACAAATGTTTAAATGATTACCACTAAATTTGAAATAATTTTGTTAAATGTTTGCTGACTATGTAAAGAAAGTTAATTTCTACCCATCCTATAGCTTTACCCTGTGTTCATGTAGTCGTATTTTCGATATTCTTCTGTCTTCTTCAATATCATATAAATTTTGTTTGTTACCTCACAGTTTATAACACGTGTTTTACATATGAGTTTGATAGAAGTGTATTTTATAGCTATGAGTATTGCACAGTAAATGAGTATAAAGAAATATATAAAGCAGTGAACGTGAAAAATCAACAACAAATTGCGCAAATTATGGTAAAAAAATGTCCAGAAAGAAAATCTAAAGAATAGACTGTTTTTATGAGCCTATTCCCAGTAACCGTTGCTTTTTGGGTACATATGTATTTATCTTTATGTGAATGCTTGCTCATTCTGATGATGGGCTAGTCAAGTCACGTGAGCACTAAAATTGACAGTAAATTTATCTGCATTTACATACATACATACATGAATATATATATGTACCGTATGTTAATTCAAAGATGAAGTCTGATAAGGGACTTTGGGTGTGCTTTTGTCAACTCAAAAAACCTATGAAAGTAATTGAACTAATTTTTATACATACATTATACTGCATGACATAAGGAATAAACGTCAATTTTTTAAATTATTGAATTTCTGGTTCAAAAAAAACTTATAATGAATAAAATTGAGTGGTTTTCTTTAACCTAGTAGTAGGATGCTCTTGTGAAACGATTTATAATTACGTAGGGATTTTATCAAAAGAAAATCGTTTACAGTAAATAAACTAACTCAAATGAATCAAATATGATGAAAAAATTGATTGAGAGCTCATTTTCGTCATTTTTATCAGTAAAAACACACATACATTTCTTAAAATTGTTCTTTTTAACCCTAATGCACTAATACGTTAGAGTTGCTACGTAGATGTATTGAAATAAATTGAAGAAAATTATAATAATTAATTTATGTTTTCGAATTTTCCGATTTCCGAGTGAAAAATGAATATTTTAGCTCGGACTGTCCGAACGGAACGTTCGGTTATCTGAACTGATATTCCAGGTTGGTGAAATATACAAATTTTTGTAAATTTGCCACCTCTAAAATGAAAGTTATAAGAATTTCTGCAACAACAACAACCAACAATCATTTAGAGACTATTAATTCCCTACAGCGTCTGGTCTGTCTTGTAATGGTAGTCCTCTAACAATTCTTCTCCAGCTTGTTCTCTCGAGAGCCAGGTCTTGAGTTTTCCTATTCCAATCATACCCTCTTTCACTCAAGTCGTTCTTGATTGAATCCAAATAACGTCTACGCGGTCTACCTGAACCTCTCGGTTCATTCACTTCAGCATTCAAAATTAACTTTGGTAAACGAATGTCATTCATATGCTGTACATGACCAAACCATCTCAATCTTCACTTTCTAGTAACCTCATCAAACGAATCCACATTCAAATCTTCACGTATTTTCTCATTCCTAATTCTGTTTTCCCATTGATCCCTACGCGACACACCCGATATCATACGCAAAACTTTTATATCAGCCACTTTCAAACCATGAATTAAATTGTTTGAATCGACCCAGCTCTCGCTACCAATTCCTTATCCAGATTGCCGTCTTCAGAGAAGATGCAACCTAGATATTTGAATTGAGACACCTGCACAAGCATATCCCCATTCAACATACAATCTACTTGCTTCCGACTCTTCCCAATATGCATAACTGCTGTCATTGAGCTGCTAATAGTCATTCCAAAGTTCGTACAAGCCGCTTCTAGATCGCTTATGCTGTTTTGCAGCTCTTGTTCTGAAACACCAAACAGCACTAGGTCATCTGCGTATGCAAGAGCAGAAATAATGCTTCCCCCAATTATGAATAAAATTTGATGATTTATATGAGGATTTCTGACGTTTTTTAATTGATATTTAATCAAAAGCCTTTGGCAATGTACATTTTTCATTGCTTTGAATATCTGATTTCTAAAGTAACCTGCACGTGACCAAGTAAATATTCATGAAAAAATATGTTTCTGATTTTGGATTATTTTTGAACACATTTTTTAACAAATTCATAGTTCTCGTGCTTATCAAACCAATATTGTCATTGGACGTACTCTCAACTTCTCATTGAGAAACATATAAACTGAAAGTGATGCTCCAGTTTTTAACGAATTGGACAATGCTCAAATCGTACATTTTTTTACACAAATCATACAGTTTTTACATCAAATTCCACTTTTTAATTTTTCATTTTTTACGCTTTTGAAAAAAATGATGAATGACCGATACTTTCTATCGATTTGTGTAAAAACTGTCTCATGAAATGTGGGAATCTGATTTCTTTTTTGTCAATGAAGTTGATATTCGTGATAAAATTGCTGCGTATTATTGTTTCATTTTAATCTGTTTAGAAAAATTTGCAATCATTTATTATTTTTATTTCTATTCAATATTGAGATTGTTTAATTTTGTTCCCCCACGAGGGGCGCAAACATACTCAAACCTATCTTTAACCATTTTTAAAATGTACTATTTCAGTAAAAAATGTTTTTTTTTTGTCAAAAAGTTATATCAATTTATGTAAAAAAAATTTTCTTTGTGTAAAAATTGTACGATTTGAGTACAAAATCCGGAGGTCTGTGAGTCGACCTTACTAATGTATGCTATAGAAATAAAATTTCGTTATTATACTTTTTGTTGAAAATATTTATAAAATATTCATATAAATTATATCTAAACTATGAAAAAAGGCAGTGTATGTAATAATTATTCAAGTACAGAAATTCAACCGATCTAATGCTTCGTCCATGGAGGTTGGTTATACACAAACAAACCATTTATTAGAAATGTATATTCGTTAATTTGCTGAGTGCATGTAATTCGTGATGCGCGTATATATTTGACCATTTATTTGTTTTTGTGATTGTTTATAAAATAAAGTCCCAAGCACGTATTTATGTGTCTAACATAATCTAGACAAAACACGCATGTTCGATTCCTTTAGCTGTTAGCGCTGTATACATATTTATATACGTTTGTCATTTAGTTGATTTGGTAAATTTGTCTTGAACTTGGATGAAAATACCGACAAAGCTTATAAATGAAATTGAAGTTGTTGTTTTCATTAGCAATCGGATTATTATATAAAATATTATCGTTGTTACTCTGACCCAAATTATCTAAAAAAAAAAAAAGTAAAATGTCATTCATCTTTATAAAATCGTTGCGAATATATGATTTTATTATTTTCTACTCCATACGATTAAATTATTCTCACACAAAATTTTCCATAAAGCTTCCATAAATTCGGAGTAATTCCGAATTTTAAAACTCCTAATTGAATAAACGATATCGATCTACATTATTATATACATATTTTGTAGTATTGCTATAGATTCGATTGCCTTAATATTGGATGAAGTCTTTTTTATGTGTGTAGCTAGCTTATTTCCAATGAGAAATCACTCACATTTCCATATCTCTTCACGAGAACTATTTGAATAGATTTTTCAAGACTCAGACTTGAGGAACCGCTCAATTTTAATGATTTTCCATAAACCATATTATTCTTATATCAAAATTCCACAATAAATGTTCTAAACTTAGGCGAAATCTGATTTGCTTGAAAGACTTATGAATGAATTAGTCTGCAAATATATATAAAGAACTTTGTTCAAAAATTTTACGCAAATTTCTGTTCATTAGAAATCTTCTTTTTTAAAAAAATTAATATAAACCCAGAAATTGGATACAGAACAATCAAAAGCAATTATTTGTATCAAAAATTTTCGTTTAATGGTTTTTGCTCAGTTTTTTCACGTTGGAAGATAAATTAAGATAAAAAGAATATAAATAATGTCAATTCAATTTGTAACAGATGTTTATGAGATAATACAACTTGTCACTGGCACTATAAGAACATGATAAAAAAATTGGCGAATGGAAACAAACAATTAAGTACAAATAAATCTGATGGTTGATTATGGGGATTGTTTTCCGAACAGAATACCACTAATTGTGCAACATCTGACAGTTAATATGTATACATATTATCGTATTTGTATTTTTGTTTGTATTTGTATTCATATTCGTGTTGTTGATTTCATGGGGTTTCCCACGAAATTATTTTTTCCTATGTATTGTAGTTGAATAGATTTTTATTTTATAGAATGCCTGTCGCCGAAACACTTGTTGTAATGATCATTGTGTTATGCGCACATTATTTTCCCATTTTTTCTCAGGTACTAAATCGCTTCTGTCTACTTCGA
>JAQOWM010000629.1:0-67500 GCA_029041755.1 Resseliella maxima
TAGTTTCAGTAAGAATACAGTGCTCTGTGTGAGACGCGTTTGTTTAAATTTGTAATTCAAGATGCATTGAATCTGAAGAGACTCACTTAACTCTATTGAAAATCACTTCACTTTTTATTTGATTTATTTAACGAATGATTGTTGAACATCAATGAAATTACTCTGAATCACCTGAAACACTTTGTTGGTCGTTTTTTTTTTTTGTTTTTTTTTTTCGATTAAAAAGGTATATTTGCATACAAATCGACGTGATTTTTATATAAACAACGGTTTGTGCATAGAGTTGTGCATATTTTTAAATTTAAATGTGCGTTATCGTTCAACTTTCACTTGAGCTTGTGTCACATGCGTTGTTTTGGTCACGTGACAATGTTTTTATTGAATTTGTTTTCTGTTTCTTCAAATGATAATGAAAATAAATCAGCTTGAAATGAGCAATGTGAATGAATAATAACTTGAAAATAGAATGCATGTTCAGTGATATTGACCGGTAATGTTGTAAAAATCTTTTTTTTCATTCTATTGACAAATATCAATCAGTACATTTGTCAATGCTTTCATTATATCGTTAAATCAAATTGATTCAATCTCTTCATCTAGCTCTTCATATAAAATCACTCTCTGCCATTCAGTCAAATACTCAAGGCCTGAATATAATTATTAAATATATAAACAAAACACGGAAATGAATCAAATAAATCGCATGCTAATTATAAAATGTGCAAATTTAATAAATATTTGATGGACTTTTTGAATTTCATATATTCTTGTTTCGATCCTGAAAATTGAAAATTCATGTTTTTCACATTGGATCGCAATCAATTATTCAAATAAAATGGAAATTTTTCATTTTTTCAATTGTTTATTTTGATATTCTAATCATTTGAAGATAAATTTCCATGAATATTGCTTAGTGAAGCCAAAATTGGTGTTACTTTGAATGTAATCAGTTTCTTTATTCGTTGTTGTTGTTGTTACGTCGCATCTAATATATAATTTATGCTGCAGAGATGGATTCCATGTTTTATTGATTTAGTACCTTCTAGTCTAACGTCTAATTCATTTGATTGCTTGGTCATTTTAACTCCATCGGTTTAATTGATTGAATCAATATAAACAAATATTTCACGTTTCTTCCGATTCTGCTTCCTCTTTCTTTTTCTTTGCTTCACACGAATGCTTATTCGATTAAATAAAGTTGTCGTATGAATGAATACCAAAATATTTTTCGATTAATTTTGATGAAAACAAAGTAATGAAAAGCTTCACACTCTTCACAATCAACATACAATCAAATAATATACGCTTGCATAAACAGTAAATTAGCATTACATTAATATTTGAAACAGACATCGCCGCATGTAAACAAAATGTGCGTCATCAAGTCGCCGACTTTTTCGCATGCATTCAAATATTCAAATGTATCGTTAAGATCAAAAAGAATTTACTCAAATAAGGCAATGATTGTTCGAGTGTTTACATTTTATACTGTTTAAATAAATTCGATTGAATTTTTTCTACAATTGATGTTTATTTATTTGAGTATAAAATGTTCAATAAATTCATTGTTCAATCTAAAAAAAAAAAAAAATATAGTTTTTCTGTAAACTAAAATGTTTTGACTTGATAGAACCAATACACACTATAAATGATTACATTTCGGAAAGAATTTTCGCTAAAAAGTTTTAAGTTGAACGTTGAAAACTGTATGCGGTTACCGCATACACTGTAAAAAAATCTGTATGTTAGTTTCGCATTTCGTGTAACAAAGCAAACAAACAAGCAAACTAAATAGTGATAGTATTGGAAATAGTTAGTATTGGTTGCGGAATCCATTGCGTCAAATCAGTGCTATCGAACTATTGTGATGCCTCGTGTATAGTTGTGATTTGCCAACAAACAATTCGTTTTGTATATTCGCCGCACAATCGTGTCGAGGTTTTTTTTTCCATGAATTGAGTAATATTGAGATAGGTCAGATTATTTGTTGAACAGCAATCAATATCAACATAACAGTTGAACTTTGATTTAGAATCAGAATAAAGATAAATTTGTTCAATGAAAATTCTAAGTTTTTTTTTTTAAGACGATAACGAATGTATTCATAAAATTATTGAAATCGACATTCTCTAATTGGCTCTAATTCGTATTATTTGCGAATTAATTTCTTTTTTTCTTCTTCTTATATTTGAAAATATTGAAATTACTGAATTATTATTATTTAAAAATCATTATTGAATTTTCATTTCATTCGGCACAATTGTTACAATTTTAAGACACTGAATCTCAATTATTTGTTATTATTTGAAAATCAATTAATCTAAAGAATTTCCACTTGAATAAGATGTTGAACGTTTAAATGTTGGATACAATGGTCGGAAATTATCACCAGATTCTTCGCATAATTGCATTGCTTCTTCATATGTCGGTGGCGGTGGATCTTCTAAAAATTAAATTACAATTAATTTAATTTTAACAAAATTGAAACAATTTTAGTAATTTTACCATCAAAGTTTGCCAATGGATGCGATGTAGTTGCGGTTAATATTGTAGTTGTGGTTGTGGTTGGATATGATTGTGTAGAATGACTATTTTGATGTGATTGCTGTTGTGATGATATTGGTTGCTGTGTGATTACATTATCCGAAGTATTTGAACTGGCACTTGATGCATTCGAATGCATTTGAGATGGACGATCATCAATTGGATTTGTTCCGATTGTTATTGGCAATTCAATTACTGGATCTGCATAGCAACATGGCACCGAAACATTTATCTATTGAACATTGATCAATGAATATGTAAAATTCGATGATGTAAAAAAAAAAATTCGAATGGCAGAAAATGTTTTAACTCACGCGAATACCATATTTAAATTTTATGATATTGCTCGTGGACAGATCTGTTGGAGGAATCGGTGGCACTTGAATATTTGCTCTAACGGTTTCGTCTTTATTTTCATAATTGATGCGATTTTTTGTTAGAAAAAAGGTGAGTTGCTTTTGACGTGCACTGTCTGCATGAATGAAATAAGTAATTTTCTGAAATATCGAAAAAGAGAGTGGAAAAAAAGCAAGCTTGAAATAAGCTAAAAATTGATTATAATTAGCAATTTATTATACTTTAACCAAATTGATTGTGAATCCAGAGATTTTTTGGCCACTTTGATTCTTTACACTAATTACCAAATTGATGAATTGACCAGAGGCATAGCCTCCAACAGGCATTCTTGCTTTGATTTTCATCGGATCCGATTTACAACAACACATTACACAGCACAAGTAAAATGTTTTATTCTTTTCAACGATGACTGGTTGCTAAACAAAAACAAAAAAAAACGTCAAAAGTTAGTAAATAGAATGTCGAAATTGTTAAAGTTGAAAGGAATAATTAAATTAAGAAATGTGCAAGACGAATTTTGCAAAATAAAATTACCCGAAGAAGTGGATAATCGTTTAAATCCAATGAACGAATAACGGTAAATGGTACAGCAAATATTCTGTCTGGCCAATCAGGATTATCTAGCACAACACGTGCAGTGTATCTTATATAACCATATTCCGATTCCAGGGATGTTGGTAAGTTTGGAGGCAATAAACATTCAAAGGAATAATTATAAGTTCCGGCATTCAATCGAACTTCGCCTGTCAAACACATTCGTTTACAATATAAATATGTTGTTGTTGTTTTTTTTTTTTTTTTTTTTTGTTTGTTGACATTGATGAAAACAAAGAATATACATTACCACTGTATCCGCCAATGAAATTTGTTCTTTCACTAAAATAATCTTCGTTGCCAGAGAAAACTCGCACTTTTCTACTATCACTTGTGCTATCAACCCAATGCACATAAGCTCTACCATGAATGCGAATATAAAGGCCACGAATATTTTTTGCTTTTGTTAAAAACAAACGTACTGTTCCACGTAACGTTTGTCCAGCATAAAAAACTTTCATTGGATTATTGTGAAATTGAATTTTACATGTGGCAGACATGGTTGATTGATGTTATTTTGAATTTTCTACAGATTTTTTCATCTGATTCATAAGAAAAATGTATTGATTTTCACATTATGTTACATATGTTCAATTCCAAGGTTAATTTTATTATAATTGTTGCCACTTTTTTTCAATTTCCAAATGAAAATTACACGATTAATTGAATTAAATTCATTTTTTTTTTTTTTTTGAAAAAAAAAAATTATTATTTAATGTTGATCCTAAAGTGAAATGGCGTCTGCTTCAAAAGAAAGTGAAATTCACTGAATTTTTCCTTTTTTTTCTCAATCAAAACCAAAGAACAAACAAGCTGAGTTGGATGCTTACCAAAATAGACTACCCCAAATTGAGAAACATTTCATGTAAAAGCTTTGAGTATCCTCATTGATGGCTCCACGTTGTCGGCATCATTGAAATCCACGCAGAGATTCTAACGCGCTCACCAATCCATATAACCAACGCAGAAAAAATTGTATGTTTTCCAACACACACACACACACACACACGCTTGCATGATATCATCTGTGTTTGATGTTGTTTTTAGTTTTTCATTCACGAACTACATATGATGGAGGCCATTATATTGGTGCAATATATCGATGTATTTGTAAATACACGGTGATGTATACATGAACATTTATACGAATTTTTATTCAATCCATAAGTGTCTTGAATCAATAAGATAATATTTTAAGTATAATGCGACAATTATAATAAACAGTCTGTAGATATACTTTTGAATTTTATTCGATACGTGACATCGAAATGCGTCAAAAGAATAAACAAAAAAAAAAAAGAAAGAAAAAATCGAAATGATTCAAAGTAGATTGATTTCATCATTATTCTTTTGTTGTGAAAAATTTATCTGTCACAATGAGCTGAATAAAACCAGATTTGAGCAGAATTTTATACTGATTATTTGAACAGAATGCGTTTGAACTTAATTTGAGTGACAAATTAGCACATTATTAACATGGAAAAATAGTCCAATAAAATCTAATTAAAAAATTCATCAAATAAATAAATGAATCAATTAATTTGAATATAGTAAACATTGCTTCATATCGAGTAACATTCAAACAAATCCTCTTGTTATTGATAGAACAAGTATTTAACATTTCTATCAATTTCAATATGTGAAACTTCAAATTAAATTATTTATAAAAAAAAAAAAGTCTTTTGACCATTTATACTGGAATATTCTATGTGAAATTACATTCTTTCAAACCACTTTTGTCTTTGATTGTCAAAGATTGTTTGTATTTCAAATAGAAGCAATCAAATGAACATTTGATAAAACTTATTAAACACACTTTTAAAGCGTTATTTTGTTTATTCAAACGATAGAAATTTCAATCTTTAATCTTTTTTCAACTAAGCAAGCAATTTTAAAGAAATTGAATTGAAAATGTCTATAGATTTTTGTAGAAAATATCTCATTTTATTTTTAAAAGAAAGTTTTGAAGGCAAATTGCTTTCGGCATTCTTATTGCAAGTTTATTGTGTTGACATAGCATAGCACGTGCAGACAATGCCATGCGCATTCAAACCATAATAATATTGAAAGGATAGTTTACATTGTGCGTTACATTCAATGTTATAAATGTTTGAACTAGAGGGGAATAGAACTATTCAAGAATGAATGTTTCATATATTTCTCTATGCAATTCAGTGGAATGGTTTTAAATTCGTTCCAATATGAAATATTCGCAAATCTGTCCAATATATAATGCAAGATACACAAAACAGAAACAAATTACAAAAAAAAAAAAAAAAACTACGTGTGCACGAAAGATGTAAGAAGAATGAAAAGAGAATGGAGGATGTGACAAGAGCACAGTCTTTTTGAGTTAAAAGCTGAGTAATAATTCGTAGAATATTCGCAAATTCGTTAGATATTGGATTGATTTGGTGCATCAGTTATAATTCAAAAAGAAGTCATAGAATTTGTTCGAGTTCAAAACCCCCCCAGTGTTTGAATCATATTGAAAATACCAAATACAAAAAAATACGCTTTGATGCAATGTTTACTTTTGTTGATAGAATCAATCAAATAGTACTATGAATAACAAACGAAAACTAAACATGCACTTATGAGTGAATTCATTCAAATAATCTATCGTATTTGAGTTTTTTTTTTTATTCAGTTTCGTTAAGATAAATTATCATTTGAACTTTTTTCAATCATTTGAAAATTTCAAAATGTTCACTTTAAGCTTTATTTAGTTACATTTGTTTTTTATTCATTTCACAATTAGATATGACTTAAATGAATAGCATTGTTTTTCAATATTATTCCAATTTAATGTTATTTTTCAGTAAGCAAGTGTTGATAATCTGTAAAGTAAAAAATGAATTGGCATGAAAGGCATTTATTCTGATAAAGTTAACTTGTGGATTTTTGGTCGAGACCCTCGTCTCCCCTGAAATTGTATGTATATAAATCATATTACCTGATGAAATTCTTGCGGGATCATTAATTTTCATTGAACATATTTGATTTGTTAATGAAATGGCTTTTTCGAAAAATTTTTCAATTTCATGTCGGGCATACTTCATATAATCTAAAAGACAATTTTCAATGTTGTTCCAATCTTTGGAATTGTACAATAAAATTTGGCTATCATTTATGTATGTCATCACCGAAGGTATTATTTTAATTTCCTTTTTTCGTTTGCAATCAATTGACTGTACATTCGCTCCAAAATAGCCATTTGCATTGTACGGTAAATCTTTAACAATTGAAAGTACTTTTGATTTAATTTTATTTGCATTATCCTGAACAAACCAATATGTTCCCGTTACATCGATTGAATTTAATCGATCATAAACGGTACGATCACGATATTCAAAAAGGATTCGATTTAAATCGCATGTCATTTGGGAATATTTTGCTAAATGCGGTTTTTTCATAATGAAAACCCCATCAAAAACCACCACATAAACATATAATACAAACAAAGAACTAAGTGATATCAATGGATATTTTTTATAAACGCCAACTTTTCGATCGAAATTTTCAATTTGAATTTCAAGATCACGACGAATATCTGCTAAATCGGCATCTTCAATAATTGATAAATTTTGTGATATTCGATTAAGGGTTCGATCAATATACGTCATTGTTGATAAAAAATGATTTATATTATTTTCTAAATCTTTTTTTTCCGTTGTATCCACAATTACTTTTGCCATCATTTTATTGTATCTACTTGATTTATTTGCCACAGTGAGAATCACTCCTAATAATAAACCACCATATGTTGGAATTAATGTTGACAAAAAAATGCGAATGGTAACAAAATTTTTTCCAGCATATGTTGAACACCATTCAATGATTTTGTTATATTTTTCTCAAGTGAATCCGTTTTAAGAACATTAAAATTCAGTTCACTGATACGTGTCCGGCACTCTTAGAGAATTTTAAAGAAAATAAAAAAAAAAAAAAATTATGAATAAATAGAGATAAACGAGTGATATTTTTCTGTTTTTCCACTAATGCGCACAAATGAAACAAAAATGAACATTTTTTTCAAGCAAATCATCCGCATCAAATTTAATAAAAATATCGCGAAAAAAAAAATAGAATAGACTAACAGCTTGACATAGCATTTTACTTGGCAACCCCATTTGAGACTTGGATTTGAATTTATTATATTTATAACAAAAGGCGAAAGTTTCTTGCGAAATCTTAATAGAGTAACAATGAAGTCTCAATTAAAAAAATCAGAAATATCAATGGAGGTGCCACATTGTCATTTTTTTTTCAAGCTTTGTTAGTCTTTTCTTTCATAAATTTTTCTTTACCAGTCATTTGATTTATTTTTTCCTTTCCCACATTATTACATAGATTCTCTCTGCTATTGGAACACAAGGAAAGACCCTTGGAATATTCAATAAACAGCTGTGATTTATACAATATCAATTAGAAATTATCATTTTTATTTTAAAAGTTCATTGAATAATGAATTTAATAATAATAATAATAATAAATAAAATGAATTTACCAAGAAAATGATGAAATTAGAGATGAATTGCTTTTTTAAATTACACATTGTAATTTATACAGTCTACTACTTGTCATGACTTGTTACGAAATGAAATTCAATTTTCAGAAACAAATGTTTTTAAACGAGAAAAGCATTCATTGGAATTGGTGCAAAAATGTGTGTGCATAATTTGCAACGAATTAGAATTGTGTTATTTATATGTGACATATAAATAAATATAATAATTTCTGATTATGACATATAATATATCATAATCAGAAATTATTAATTACAGTTTTTTTTTTACGAATCAAACAAAATGAAATTTGAAATAATGCAAGTCTGGGTATGATACTAGGCTGTTTGATAAATCGGATAACTAACGAGAAAAAATTCTTATTTATTGTTCAACATATTCTCGCTTTAGCTATAGGGTGTTCAATGTTTATATCTACAAAAAAATTGATTACAATTTTCCGTTGATGTGTACGCAATTTTATATTAAACACACACATATATATATATAGATATTCAAATAGATCAAAGCAAAGAAATTAGCGCGAGCGTATTCTTTAGTTGAAATCTATCCTAATAATAGAGTTCCTTATTTTCTTTTAAACATGAAAGTATTCGTTATACACTAATAAATTATTATTCCATTTGCAAAAATTATGAAAAAAAAAGATGGCAATTCGTTTCGGCTTTTGAACGAATTTTTATGACACAAATTTTCCGGCATTTGTGATTTTGGGTTATTGTGTATCGGAACAATGTAACACGAGCCGATGATGACATGCGCATTGGTGACTGACTTAGCATTAATAAACACATTTTGCTTTACATTCATTTTCCGAGATATTTAAAACTTAAAGACAACACAATCAAAAATTTCAACAAAACTAATGAAATAAACAAAATAAATCTCATGGCATTTATTTATGTTTCTATAAAAATAGTCAAAATACACAATATAGTTTTCTGAATAAACGAGGTAGAATTTTTAAATACAATGACACTGATTTATAAAATTATCACACATATATTCGATTGAAATGTAAATAAAAGCATCAAATATGAGTATGTTAAGCAAAATGTAGAATGAAATTGTAAATAATATATGTAAGGCTAACAATTCATATCTATAAAAGAGCCATATATAAAGTGAGCCATAAAAAAAAAAAAAAATAACAATTCAATTTGAATGTTATTCAGACTTAAGCACTAATCAAATAAATTTCAATTGAATTCCAATTGAAGAAGTAAAATTTTATAGTTTTTGAATCTCACGATGTTTTTTTTTTTCTTTTGATCGATTCTGCTTAGTTTCAATT
The DNA here is from genome assembly GCA_029041755.1 of Resseliella maxima. Lineage (NCBI taxonomy): Eukaryota > Metazoa > Arthropoda > Insecta > Diptera > Cecidomyiidae > Resseliella > Resseliella maxima. Next base: position 9,319 of record JAQOWM010000629.1, read on the forward strand.
TGAATAAGAAGTTTTGCGTTTAAACATTGCATACTTTGGTTTGTAGTTGTCATGAAGACCCTCGGTTGTTGCTTCATATGTTGTAGGATCTGCATTTTAAGAAAATATGATCATATTAAAAACGATATTATTTGCAAAGCAATTTTCAGAGAAAATGACTATTTGTGAAAAAAAATGCGTTACCTGTGCTTGAAGCAGATGGATATGATTGCATAGAGTATTGATTTTGGTCGATTGGTGCTGAAGGTTTTTTCATATATTCATTATTTGATAAAACGGAGCCTGAATACGTTTGTGCTGCACCAAAATCTTGAATTGGATAAGAACCAATCAAAATTGGAACATAAAGCTTTGGATTGTTGTGACAACATGCCACTTTGCCCGTTATCTAAAGATAATCAAAAAAAAAAAAACAATGTTCAATGTTCAATGTTATTATTTGATAAATGTTTAAAGAAATTTCACTTACGGTGACCACATATGTAACTTTTACAACTTTACTCATTGTGCAATCCGTAGGTGGAATGGCTGGTATTTGAATATCAACCTGAATGTTTTCTGTTTGATTTTTATCGCAGCCACGTGTTAGCTCTGTGGTTAGAGCTAATTCTTCAATTTTTTCTCGTCCTCCATCAGAATAATAATGAATCATCTTTGAATGAAATGAACTCAATCATTGGAAAATATTTGATAGAAAAACTAATATTAGATTTTACTTTGGTGAATTTCACTAAAAATGCAGAAACTGATTCGGAGCTATTATTCTTTACATCAATCTCTAAGTTAATGGTTTGACCAGGAACATATCCTGCTACAGGCGTTCGGGCTGTGATTTTCAGTGGATGTGATGAAAAGCAGCACAATAAGCAACACACAAAGAATGTTTTTTCTTCTTCAACGATGACCGGTTGCTGCAATTAAAAGAATTTCAATTAATAACTGGATCGGGGATCGAATAGCCAAATTATAAAAAAAAAAAAAAAAAAAAAAAAAAAATCAAATTTACTCTTAGGCTTAGATCGGTGTTCAAATCAATGGCTCTAATCACAGTAAATGGATATTTAAATGTTGTATCTGGCCATAATGGAATGTCTAGCACAACACGAGCTTTGTATCTAATATAACCATATTCACCTTGAATAAATCAAAAATCAAAAATGATTACGTTGTTTTCATCAAATATACAATCAAATTCAATATTCCATTGTACCTTCGACACTGGTTGGAAGACCATCTGGCAATGTACAATTAAATGAATATATGTATTTTCCAGGTTTCAAATTGATGGATTCACCTAGAAATAATAAAAAAAAAAACTGTCAAACTTGGATGCTAGTAAACTTTACATTGTTTTTTTTTTTTTTTTTTTTTTGAAAAAATGAACTTTTTCGCTGTACCGTCTTTACTTCCCACAAAATAGGTTCGTTCGTCCAAAATTCTTTCATCGCCAGAGTATGATCGGCTAGTTTTTCCACTACCTTCACTCCAATATGCATGTGCTTTTCCACATATAACAACATAAATACCGCGCACAGTTTTCTCTTCAGTTAAATACAAGCGTATGATACCGCATAACGTTTGACCCGCATAATACACCTTGTGCGGATTGTGTTTAAATTCAAAATCACAAGTTGTTGGCATTTTGATGTTTGGCTTTTAATTATTTGTTTTTCGAAGTTAATTTACAATGTAGATTGTTACAAAATTGAGCAAATCTAACGAAAAGAATGGTCATTATATGCAAAAAGTTCAATTAAATACATCAGCGATTTATTAAAATTAAATCACAATTTAATTGATAACACAATTCTTATGGATTAACATTTTTAATTGTACTAGCAATTGATGATGATTCTTTTTGTTGGATTCATTTTTGGAAAGAAAGAAAATTTGCAAATAAATGTCAATATGAAAAAAGATAAAATCAAGAAAATTCAAAAGCAAGAAAATCAAATGAAACTCAACAATTCTAAATATTATGTTCAAGCCTTAGAAGGAAATATTCGTATAAGCTCCAATTATAAACGATGATTTAATCATCAAATTCGAGTAGAATTCATTCAAAAACTATACACTTTTCCACATTTCAGTTTGACTTACTGAAATTTTAATTTCAATTCTTCTTTCAACTTTGCTAAATTTTAAATTAAAAGAAAAAATTTGATAATTAATGTCAAGGACGATTGATATTCGCAAAAACAAAAATTTCGAATACGTTAAAGAATGTAGATAAATAATGAATTTGATGTTGTCTGAAATAGAACACATCGACCACTGACTAACAAACACATTTTGACATCTTTACCCGTAATCCACACAACGCTTCGTGTATAATGAAAAAAAAAAAATCGCTGTTTCGACACGATATAAATACATATCAAATAGTCGAATTCAAAACATACACAAATTCTCATTCCGAATTGGCACACAATACGGTCACGATTCATTTTTCGTAGAAATATATTAGAAACGATACACTCGTATGTTCTAAACAGATATATATATATATATATTGGCATTGTTTTAAATGCGTCCTATCGACAAAATGAACTTTACGCCGGCCACAATTTTGCATGTAAACAAACATCGAATTAATCCAATTCATTCACAAAGAAAAATATTATATAATGAAAACAAACAAACAAACATTTTATTCGGTCTAATCACAGAATAATTATTGTGTTTTAGATTTCTTCAGTAAGACAAGAATGATTGAATCAGTAAATAAATCAATATTTATTTGTAAATTGATACATTTGGTCATTACAAATGATGCTATGCTATAAATATACTGTGAATTACGCCCGCCTTTAAAGCGCATGAAATGTATTGCTTCAAAAATACTAGACGCAAAAACGGCACAAAGCAAGTTTTGAAAAACTCTCTCTCATAATTGTGTTCCTTGACTACTACACTTTCATATACATTTTTATTAAAATTAACACTTAGAAGCGTTTATTTCAGTAAATAAAACATCAAATACAATTTGAAAAAGAGCAATGAAACTAAATGTAAATCATGTCAAACTTATTTGAAAAATACAAATTAATTTCAAATTACAATCATTTAAATTTTTTAAAATACATAAAATCGGTTCTTTATAAAGACGCAGTGGGTAAGATGTTAAAATATTTTATGACTTTTACGGCTGGAGGAACTGGTGGGATCGCTATGTTGATTCGCCCGATTTCTTCTTGCTTCATTTTAATTTCAGGCGCATCTTTGTTATTTATGGTTATTATTTCTTCATTTTCATGTCCATCATCTGAATAGTACAATGAGTGAGCAAAATAAATACCTGATAATGATTTTATTGTTTTTATAAAGCACATTGATAACTGACTACCATACAGTTCTTTACAACGTATTTTTGTTTTGCATTTTAGACACTTTTCGACAAGTAACACCCACACCTACACCCACACAAATTCGAATCCTGGGAATTGGATTGCTATCCTTTTGGGTGTACATTGTTGGCAAAATTGAACCCATTTGTATGCTTTGATGCCAGAAAAATTGTTCCATATAAAGGCAAATATAAATGAATTAAATACCCACCAAATTTCATTCATGTATACAAATAATGAAATCATCACAAAATTCAATGAATACATATACGTTTGTGTATATTATACTGAATATTCTTTCAACTTTGAAAGCATTTAGAATCAACAGTAAATGAGAATACATTTATGGTAAAGTTTTCGGAACTTCTAAGACTGTCCAAATTGGATGAGTAGTGAAATTGTTTTCGACATTCACAGTAGATGTATTCACATGTAATGATTCCACTGTGTGGATGGTAATGTGTCGGTTGAAAGAAACATCATGCTTAATCGTATTGTTGCGAAATCATCGGCCATGAATATGGTTCACAAGTAAAACTGACAAATGGCACGAGTTAGCCATGTGTATTAATTACAAAACTACATATCCCTAAATATATAAGCGTATTTTTTAATGAAAATTTAAATGCCATTAAAAGAGCAATCAAACTAAATTTTAAAGAGTCACATTTTGGGAATAATAAAGAAAACCCACACGATTTTCAACTTGGAATTTCCAAGTATATTTTTCATTTATTTTCCAAAAATATATTGTGTCGCTTCTATTAAATAAAAAGAGAGGTAGAAGTTTAAAATAATACATGTTTTGTGTACATATTTTGTGTATAAATGTTTAAAATAAAATCAATAATATTTTGAATAGATCATAGAATTTTGAGTAAATCATAGAATTTTATAAAATTAACCTCATTCAAGAGGATAAAATTTAAAAATTGGCTTTTCTAATTTCCACTTGAATAAGAAGTTTGTCGATTGAACATTGCATACTTCGGTTTGAATTTATCACCATCGCTATGCATCAAAGGCACTTCGCAGGCCTCCTCATATGTTGGAGGATCTATTTAAACAAAAAAAAAAAAAAAAAAATCATAAAATATGATTGCGAAAAATCTAGGGGGAAATGACTCTTGCAGAGAAATCGAAGCATTTTCACGAATCTTACGAGTCTTACGAATTTTCATTTACATGTGAAGTTGACAAAGAGATTTGCAAACAAATTGGGATTCGCTGCGAGTCATTTCCCCCTAGCGAAAAATTCTCTGCAAAAATGCAAATTACCTTCGTCAGAATATGGGAATGATTCGCTTGGAGCAGATGGATTCTGCGTTGCGGAATATTGGTTCGAGAATTGTGCCACATCTCCATAGTTTGATTGCAAAAATGCCGTTTGATTTGATGAAAAATCGTGAATGGGATAAGAACCGATTATTATCGGAATATTGACTACTGGATTAATATGACAGCATGACACATTTCCAACAATCTATTAAATATGTTTTAATCAATCAATTTAAACCAGAAAATTATTTAACAATTTATTTTCACATCAATCGCAAAAGCAAAATTATTACACACCCGGATCGAGTATTGAACTTTAACAATGTTACTTGTTTCGAAATCTGTTGGCGGAGTTGGTACAACACGTAAATTAACTCGCCTATTTTCTTCTCGATTTGTTCGACATCCTTCAGCGTATTCTTTATTTATGGTTATTGTTTCCATTTTTGTACTACCTCCATTCGAGTAGTAAGTGACATTCTGAAAAATATACAAAAAAAAAAAAAAAAAAAATATGAAATAATAAAACGTAGAATAAAATGATTTTTTCTTTTACTTTAGATAATTTCACCGAAAATTTGTAAACCGGTTCCGAGCTATTATTCTTTACGTTAAACTCCAAATTGATTGTTTGTCCAGGTGTATAACTGAAAATTCATAATCGACAATATTTTTCGATTTGTAAATAAAATTCAATGAAATTTACCCTCCGACTGGTGTTCGTCCTGTTATTATCAACGGACTTGATGAACAACAACACAATAAGCAACAGTAAAAAAATGTTTTGCTTTCTTGTACATTAACCGGTTCCTATAAAATTAATACAATGTTTATCAAAAATGAAAATAAAAAGAAAAAATAAATAAATTTTTTTTTACACGAAGTGTGGGATCTGCATTCAAATCAATAGCTTTTATCACAGTGAATGGTACTTTGAATGACGTATCTGGCCAAAGTGGAATATCTAAGACAACCCGAGCAGTATATCTAATGTATCCATGTGTGCCTTCAATAATAATTAAATAAAAAAGACAGAAAATAATTGAATAAAATACTGAATAAAATAGATGAATATCAAAAGCGTATATTGAATGTGATTTTACCCTCAAAACTAGTTGGAAGACCCTGTGGTAAAAGGCACTGAAATGAATAAGTATAATTTCCGGGCCTCAAATCGACTTCGCCTATAAATTATCCAAAAAAAATTCAAAAATTCAACGAATAAATGAAATAAAAATAACTCCAAAAACTGTACCAGTGTCTCCTCCAACAAAATAAGTACGTTCGTCTAAATAATCCTCATTGCCTGTGTATGTTCGACGACTTTTTCCACTGCCTGTAGACCATTGTGCATGTGCTTTACCATGGATTCGTATGTATACACCGCGCACCGTTTTTTCTTCTGTTAAATTCAAGCGTACGGTGCCGCGTAACAATTGCCCAGTGTAATATACTTTTTCACGATTATTTTCAAACTCAATGTCACAAGTTGTTGGCATTTTTACTTTTGAACTTTAATTTTTTTTTTTCTCTTTTTTTTCAATTCTAAGCAGATCTAAAATATTTCATCAATGATAAAAATTGGAGAGAAATAAATATTTCCAATCACAAGCGATGAGTCATCTAGAACATACAATTAAATAACAATGAACAACGCAATTGATTACCACATAGCAACACAAACTCTCTCTCTCTCTATAATGTCATGTTTCTTCAAACAACTTAAATTTGAATGTTGTTTTTTTTTTAAATTTCTTCTCTCAACATATAACAACGATTTTCGGTAATAAATTGCAACGAATTATGTTGTCAATTTTATTATTGGTAAACTTTAAGAATATTTAATATTGATAATTTCGATGCTTTCTAAAATGAAACACATCGACAACTGATTATCATTTAGTAAGTATATATTCTTAACATAGAACAACGGTTTTTTATATGTGTATGTTTGGGCCGTATATTCGATGCGAAATGAATACGAACAAGCGGCGTTTGTCGTATACACAAAAAAATTTGTGTTTTGAAGAGAAAAATTCAATGGCGTTATGGTTCGCTTGGTGTACGTATTTGGTGGAAGCGACAAATGTGTTTATATTTTGATAAAAGTCTTGCGTTTTATATGCGGTCATAACCAAACCGGTATGACTACCTCATGTAAACAAATGTTTGAAGTATTTTGGCGTATTTTTTTTTTCTTCTCTCAATTGAATGCAAAATCAAATACCAATCATATGAGAAATGAGATTGAATCTACATATATTTATATTTTTGGTCTTTTTTCAATAATTTTTGATTATAATCACACTGCGGTAAATTATTTGAAATGTTATTTGATTTATTGAAAGAAACCATGTTTTGTAAACAAATATTTGGGAAAAAAAAATCAATAAAATTTAAAGTATATAATCAATAATTCAACACAATTATTCCATTCAAGCGTTGAAATTCCGAAATGTATGATTTTTGACATCATTTTTATCCATTTGAATAAGTAGTTTGATGTTTGAACATTGCATACATCGGTTTAAAATCATCACCATCATAATCCACAACGGGTCTTTCACTTGCTTCCTCATATGTTGGAGGAGGAGCTATTGAAATTAAAAAAATTTACTATGAATGTGATTTTTTTTTCTCGAACAAATTCATCTTGCCTTCGTTATGATGAGGAACTAATGTAGGTGCATTCTTATCTCTATGATTTGATTGCGAAAATGCCATTTGATTTAATGCGAAATCGTGTATGGGATAAGAGCCAATTGTAATAGGAATATTGACTACTGGATTCTTATGAAAACGGGACACTATTCCAATAATCTACAAAAGAAATTTTGACAAAAAAGTTGAATTGAAAAAATTTCAATCATTTATCATTAAATTAACCATCAAAAACCACATTTCACATACACGGACCGAGTATTTAACTTTGATAATGCTACTTGTGGAAAAATCGGTTGGAGAAATTGCTGGAATTCGTATATTGATTTGCCTATTTTCTTCTCGATTTATACGACATCCATCTGTGTATTCTTCAGTTATGGGTATTGATTCAAACTTTTTACCTTCGCCACTAGAAAAGTATGTAATATTCTGAAATGTACAAAAATAATAAATGTTCACTTGATAAAAAGCAAATAAAATTTCTTTTTAAATTTTACTTTGCACAATTTCACAGCAAATTTGGAAATTGATTCCGAACTATTATTCTTTACGTTAAACTCCAAATTGATTATTTGTCCAGGTGTATAACTGAAAATTCATAATCGACAATATTATTCGATTTTCAAATGAAATTCAATAAAATTTACCCTCCGACTGGTGTTCGTCCAGTTATTATTAACGGTCTTGATGAACAACAACAAAATAAGCAACAGTAATAAAATGTTTTGGTTTCTTGCACAATGACCGGTTTCTATAATTAATACAATTTTATTAAAATGACAAAATTTGTGAACAAAACAAGTCAAAAAGTGTTTTTACGTGAAGTGTTGGATCTGCATTCAAATCAATAGCTTTTATCACAGTAAATGATTTTTTAAATGTCGTATCTGGCCAAAGAGGAGTATCTAATACAACGCGAGCAGTATATCTGATATATCCAAATAGACCTTCAGATGATTAAATAGAGAAGACAATAATTCAACAAAATACTAAATTAAATAAATGAATAACAAAAGCGTATATTGAGTATGATTTTACCCTCAAAACTAGTTGGAAGACCCGGTGGTAAAAGGCATTGGAATGAATAAGTATAATTTCCGGGCTGTAATTTCACTTCACCTGTAAATGATCAAATCAATTCAAAATTTTAGCAAAAAGACAAAAAAAAAAAAAAAAAAAAACAAAAATGAAATGAATCAGACTCTACCGATGTCACCTCCCACAAAATAGGTTCGTTCGTCCAAGTATTCCTCATCGCCAATATGCGAAGTACTGTTTTTACCATTGCCAGTATTCCATTGTGCATGTGCTTTGCCATGAATGTTAATGTATACACCGCGTACAGTTTTTTCTTGTGTTAAAGTCAAGCGTACAGTTCCGCGCAACAATTGACCCGCATAATACACCTTGTGCGGATTATTTTCGAAATCAATGTCACAAATTGTTGGCATTTTTACTTTTCAATTTTAATTGTTTTCTTTCAATTTCTATTGTGGATCTGCGATATGTTATTTATTTTAAAATTTTAGAGTAAAAAACATATATCCGATTATAGATTTATTTATGGAATTTTAACTCAAATAAAAAACAACGGAATATATTTCCTAATGACAAACCAATTGTTTTTCTATAATATCAAATTATTTTCTAGCAATTTCACTTTGAATCAATTTTATTTTCACGTTTTTCTCTTTTTTTTTTATAACAAATTACAGTGAATTATTGATTTATTATTGGAAAAATTTTTCTTTGTAAATTTCAAGAATGCTGAGAAGTGTTAACTTTGATGCTTTCTAGAATATGGCACATCGATAACTAACTATCATTTAGTAATTGTACATCCTTGACATATCCGAATATTTAATGTCAAATGAACAAGTATAAGCGAGATTTGACGTATACAACAAAATCGGGTTTTTACAAAGAGAAATTCAATGGTGTCATGATTGGCTTCAGTGCCCATTGGAAGTGTGAAACTTGTTTTTGAATTGATAAAAGTGTTGCACTGTGTTAATCATAACGTTCAAAAACCGGTATGTATTTTGTATGTAAACAAATAAGAAATATATAAAAAAAAATATACTTTGGTACGCTTTTTTTTTGCATACAAAACCAAATATTAGTAAGAGCCATGCAACTAAATTTGATTAATACAGAAACTAAAATCGATTTAAAATTATTTTGTTTTTTATTCACAAAAATTCATAATACAATTGATGTTTAAATATAGATAAAGCACATAAATCTAAACATATTGATTGCTACATTCCACTGGAATAAGAAGTTTGGCGTCTAAACATTCGATACTTTGGTTTGAAGTTGTTACCGTCTTTGTTCATTGACATCTCGCATGCTGCTTCGTAGCTTGGAAGATCTACTGAGAGAAAATAATTAAATGTCTCTTAATAAAATGGATCTAAAATATTAAATTCAAAATTCTTTAAAAAAGTATGAAAAAGGAATCTTACCATCAACAGGATTTGGGATTGATACGCTTGATAAAGATGGATACGATAATGCAGCAAGTGGGTTTGAGATTGGTGCTGAAGGTTGACTCATAACTGCAGTTTCTACTGAATCTGATTTCTCTTTTTCATTTGATGCATTATCGAGAATTGGATAGACACCGATCGTAATTGGAATATCAAGTACTGGATTTTTGTGAAGAAAACCCACTTCGCCTATGATCTACAAAAAATAAAACACCAAACAAGTTAAATTTAAATGAAATTCACTTTAAACATTCTCCCAATATCACTTACATGAATCACGTATCGAACTTTGATCACATTGCTGGTTGAAGAATCGGATGGTGGTAAAGGGGGAATTTCGAAATTAACCCCCATCATTTGTTTTTTATTTCCATCGCATCCATCTGTGTACTTTTTAATGATAGTTGATTTTTCTTCTTTTATTTCACCATCGGCAATGTAGGTGATAATCTGAAACATACATCATCCATAATTTGAAATTTGAAAATGAACTAAAAGTCATCTTACTTTCAATAATTTCACTTTAAATTTGGTCACTGTCTCGGAACTATCATTGTCCACATATATTTCCAAGTTGATAATTTGCCCAGGTGTATATCTAAATTAAAAAGAGTTCAAATATAATGATATTGTAGTTTAGAGTGATTTTCCGGTTGATTATACCCTCCGACAGGCGTGCGAGCAACTATTTTCAATGGTCTTGATGAAGATTGCAAAAAGAATGTCTTATTTTCTTCAACAATAATCGGTTCCTATAATAAAATAATTTTTTTTTTTTCAAATATGGAACTAAAAAAATGGAAAAAAATGAGTGATTTACTCGCATAGTTGGATCGGCATTCAAATCAATAGATTTAAGCACGGTAAATGGCTCTTCAAATGTTTTATTTCGCCAAAGTGGAATATCCAATACAACACGAGCAGTGTATCTGATGTATCCCAATTTGCCTTCAACTGAGGTGGGTGCCTCCACTGGTATCAGACATTCAAATGAATATTCGTAAGAACCTGGATTCAATTGAATTTCACCTGTAATCAAAAAATTAACTTTAGTTCATTTTCGAAAGTCAAATTATTGCGAGACACGAAGATGCATAGTATTGGCTCAATATATTACCATTTTGTCCACCAACTAAATAAGTTCGTTCATCTAAATAATTTTCTTCCCCAACGTATGACGTACTGTTATCACCATCACTTTCACTCCAATAGCAATACCCTTTACTCAGAATGTGTATATATACACCGCGTACCGTTTTATTCTTCTGTTAAATTCAAGTGTACGGCACCGCGTAACAATTGACCAGAATAATATACTTTATGTGGATTATTTATAAACTCAATTTCACAAGTTGTTGGCATTTTTGCTTTTGAATGTGAATCACTTTATTTTGTTATTAATGTCAACAATATATTTTTTTCTTTGAAACTAAGAACAAATGAATGTTTGTTTCACAATTAGAATCGATGAGTCATTTAATTAAAATGTGATTTTCAAATAGACAAAAAAAAAACGCTTAATAGATTCTCACATAGCAACTGAATTTCAGAAACACGTCAAATTATTTCAAACAATTTCATTTCGAACAAATTTGATTTTTATTTTTGATTTTCTATAACCAGTTACAATGAATTATTCAAGGTTAATTTATTGTTATCTTTTTTTTATTCGTGAGTTCAAAGAATATTGTTAGCGGTGATTTAGATGTTTTTCAAAATGAAACGCATCGCACACTGAAAATAATGAACATTTTTATGACACGAAAACAGTAGTTTTTTGCGTGCGTTCGATGTGAACGCGTATTCGATGCGATATGAACAGCGTCAATTATTGAAAACAATTTTGAATACAAACAAGCGGTATTTGGTCGTATACAATGGGACTTTGAATAGACTAATCGAATGGCGTTATAGTTCGTTAGCTTACGTATTCGTTGCAAGCGTCAAGCGTGTTTATTTCATAACGTATTCGAATCAGTATGCTTGTTTTTTGTAAACAAATGCGAAAAATATATAAATAGTTTGAAATGTTTTTCATTGAATACAAAATCAAATGCAATAATAAGAACAATGTTTTTCTTTTCTTTTCGAATGTAATAATGATTTTAAATGAATTTAATTTTTATTCCGTTTACACAAATACATAATATTAGTTGTCATTTAGCAAATTTCTGTAGAATGTGACAATATTTTGAGTATAAATAACAGATAAAAGGGCATGAAATATCATATGATTGAATTTTATTTTCTATTTGAATCAGATTTTTGACATTTAAGCATTCGATATTTCGGTTTGAAATTGCTACCGTCTTTATCCATTGACATCTCGTTTGCTTCCTCATAAATTGGAGCATCTATTGAGAGAAAATTATTAGAATATAAATTTAAAATTCTTTAAAAAGTGCAAAAATGAAATCTTACCATCAACAGGATTTGAAGTTGAAACGCTTGATGATGTTGTATACGATAATGCGGCAAGTGGGTTTGAGGTTGGTGCTGAAGGTTGATTCATAACAGCAGTTTCCACTGAATCTGATTTCTCTTTTTCATTTAATGCATTATCGAGAATTGGATAGACACCAATCGTAATCGGAATATCAAGTACTGGATTTTTATGAAGAAAGCCCACTTCACCTGTGATCTACAGAAAAAAAACAACGAACACGTTAAGTTTAAATGGACTTCGCTTTGAATTTACTCCCAACATTACTTACACGAATCACGTATCGAACTTTGATCACATTGCTGGTTGAAGAATCGGATGGTGGTAAAGGGGGAATTTCGAAATTAACCCCCATCATTTGTTTTTTATTTCCATCGCATCCATCTGTGTACTTTTTAATGATAGTTGATTTTTCTTCTTTTTTTTCACCATCGGCAATGTAGGTGATAATCTGAAACATACATCATCCATAATTTGAAATTTGAAAATGAACTAAATGTCATCTTACTTTCAATAATTTCACTTTAAATTTGGTCACTGTCTCGGAACTATCATTGTCCACATTTATTTCCAAGTTGATAATTTGCCCAGGTGTATATCTAAATTAGAAAGAGTTCAAATGTAATGATATTGTAGTTAGATAGAGTGATTTTCCGGTTGATTATACCCTCCGACAGGCGTGCGAGCAACTATTTTCAATGGCTTTGATGAAGATTGCAAAAAGAATGTCTTATTTTCTTCAACAATAATCGGTTCCTGTAATAAAATAATTTTTTTTTTTTCAAATGTGAAACTAAAAACATGGAAAAAAATGAGTGATTTACTCGCATAGTTGGATCGGCATTCAAATCAATAGATTTGAGCACAGTGAAGGGAAATTTAAATGTTTTATCTTTCCAAAGGGGAATATTTAACACAACATGGGCCGTATATCTGATGTATCCAAATTCACCTTCTACTGAAGTGGGCAAATTGACGGGTAATTGGCATTCAAATGAGTATTTATGATCTCCAATCATCAATTCAACTTCATCTGTATTTGGAATAATGAAGATAAAAATGGGCTAGACTAAGACATGTCGATACACAATGGACTAAAAATTGGAAAAAAATATCCGCACATAAGTGCGGTAAATGGACAAATGCGAATATACACTCTGCAAACTTCCATGTATTATGGTTGTTTGCGTTTTTATTTAATTGTTCTCTTTTTTTACTTTGTGGGCATTTTTTTCCAAATAATGTCATCGTCTATTTTTATACATACACCCAGAGAAATTTGACAGTCAATATTCCAACATTTGATTTCAAATGTCATATTTCCAACGAACGTTGTAATATTTACAACTATGGTTCGAATTCTATACATGACAGATCTGTTTGCACTAATACCAACCAATTTTTCTAGGTGTAGCCATATATTAACCTACACAGTGTACAGCTTAAGCATTGTATTACATAATTAACACTATTTCGCTTTGAGTAGTAATGTTATAAAAAAGAATGAAATCATACCATTCGGTCCTCCATATAAATATTTGCGTTCGTCCAAATATTTCTCTTCTCCTTCAAATGTTGTACCATTTTCATCACCAACAGGCCAAGAGCAATACGCTTTACCTAGAATTCGTATATATACACCGCGCACAGTTTTTTTTTCGGTTAAATTCAAATGTACATTGCCACGTAACAATTGACCGGTGTAAAATACACTATCCGGATTTTTTTCAAACTCAATTTGACAAGTTGTTGGCATTTTTGTTTTAGATTTTCTTACACTTTTTATATTTCAATTCAAAGTGAATTTTCTTATTATATTCAAATCGTGAAAGATTCTAAGCCGTCAAATAAATATTAATTTAAATTTTTGTAAGAAAAATGACTGTGATAATTTAACCAACGTAGAATGGTAAAAATATTGAACAGCGTTGTTAAAGAACTGGAACAAATGTTGAACTGGATAATAGAACATTTCTATTAGCGACTTTATATCGTATTCGTAGCGATATAAATACATAGACAGGGCTTAAAGTATGAAAAAATACTCACGCATGAGACAAAAACAAATCGGTTGTGTGCTGGTGTGCGTTGAAAATTCCAAGAATTATGATGAGATCTCTATGTTTTTATATAAAATACCATATATTCATTTCAAACAAGTATTGACTAATTCATTCAAATATTTTGCGAATTATGACGTACGAAAATGATTCCATATTGAACCAATACAATCACATGAATTGATTTGATTGTGTAAATTTTATCTTTTTCTTCAGACTATAGCCAGCTCGGTATTACGTTCACTGACTATACGTATCTTACATACTTAAATATGAACATTATGCAATACATATGTATTCAATGGGAATATGAATGTATTCGATTCACACTCTGGACTTCAAGACAATCTACATATTCGTTGTTCATTTGAATATTTTGATAAAATAGTTTTTTGTTTAAATTATGTTTAACACATCACTAAGACAATATGAATTCTTGGAAATATTTTAAAATTACAAATTAGCGAAATAAACCGTTATTCGGTGTTCAACGGAGGAATTCGATGTTCAACGTAGATCATTGAAATAATCGGATGAAAAAGTCATGCAGCTAAATTTCATTGAAATAAATTCAAATCAATTTTTTAGTCATTCAGTTGATCAAATTATGTTTAAGATTTTTTCATGAAACGAAACACGGAAAAAAAGTAAATTTCAAACCATTTTTGTTTATTCCTTAAAAAAATATACAATACTGTTTTTCGATAAATTAATATGTTAAAAGTAAAGAAATTTGTTATCAAAATGCTAAGCACTAAAGCCTAAATAATATTCCAAAATAAATATGAGCATAAATTGTTTGTGTAAAAATCAAAGATTAAAGTAAATTGAATTGTTATTGATTTGATTAGTTGCCACCTGAATAAGATGTATGCCGTTTGAACATTGGATACTTTGGTTTGAAATTCTTATCGTCAGTATTTATCGAATGTATAGCTTCTTCGTAAGTTGGTGGATCTAGTGAAAGAGAAAAACCACAATCAATTACTAGTAAGTGTTAATTGAAAATTTTCAATTAATATTTGTTTTTTTTTGAAGAAAAATCTAACTCACCCTCATTTGAAAATGGAAAAGAGGCATTTGGAGCAGATGGATATGGTAATTCAGAAAAGTTATTTTGATTGATTTGATTTGAAGATTGTTGAATAATCGCATTGTGTGATGAGATAGTGTCTAGAATTGTATTTGCATATGAATGAGGATATCCGGTTTGTGTTGATATATCATCCTGAATTGGATAAGAACCAATGGTAATCGGAAGTGTGAGTACTGGATTATTATGACAACAGGCCACTGAGCCAATAATCTACAAAATAAAAAAAAAAAAAAATAAAAAAAAATTGAAATATACTATTGCAGAATGAATTTCACAGAATCTTGTGAAATCCCCATTGATAAGGTCGAATTTGACTTACACGAATCGAGTATCGAACTTTTATGATATTACTCGTGTTGCAATCCGTTGGTGGTATTGGCGGAACTTCAATATTAACTCTTATTATTTCTTCTTCATTTGCATCACAGCCACGTGTATCTTGATCTGTTATAGATATTTCTTCATGCTTTTGACGTGCACTGTTCGCATGCACAAAGTAAGTTATTTGCTAAAACATAAATAAACGTTATAAATGTCATATTAAAATAGTAATGCATTTTATGGATTTATTTTACTTTGATTAATTGCACTGAAAATTCCGAAATTGGTTGATCACTGTCATTTTTAACATCAATTTCCAAATTGATAATCTGACCAGGTGTATAACCGCTGACCGGCGTTCGAGCTGTTATTTTCAATTGATCTGTTGAAAAGCAACACAATAAGCAACAGAGAAAGAATGTTCTGCTCTCTTTAATGATGGCCGGTTGCTGTGATTAAACGAATGTTTATTGAATTATGACATTTAAGAAAATGAAAAAAAAAAAAAAAAAAACAAAAAAACAAAAAAATTTACTCGAAATTTTGGGTCAGCATTCAAATTAATTGCTTTAATCACGGTAAATGGTTCTTCAAATTTTTTGTCTGGCCAAAGTGGAATATCTAGTACAACGCGAACAGTATATCTGATGTATCCATATTGACCTTCAGTAAATGAAAAATGAATTTTAGTTAATTTGCCGTGAGTAAATGAATAAAATACGATTATAAGTACCTTCCACACTGGTTGGAAGTCCTCCCGGTAATAAACAATCAAATGAATAATTATAATTTCCTGGCGATATTCGAATTTCACCTGCAATGAATGTAAAAAAAACAAATTCAAATTGTTTATATTACGAATTGCAATTTATAGAAGAAAAAAAAAAACCAGATGTTATTGACATTGTACATAATTTACCAGTTTCACCTCCCACAAAATATGTTCGTTCGTTCAAATAATCCTCATTGCCGGTATATGACTCACGATTATCACTATTGCCTTCAGTCCAATGTGAATGTGCTGTTCCATAAATACATGTATATATACCGCGCACTGTTTTCTCTTCTGTTAAATTTAAACAAACTGTTCCTCTTAACAATTGGCCTGCATAAATCACCTTCAGTGGATTGTTTTCAAATTCAATGTTACAAGTGATTGGCATTTCTACCGTTTATCTTTTAAACACAATTTATTTGAAATTGTGAGAATTTTTTTTTTTTTGTACTTTTTCATAAGAATGTCACAGTCACAACACAATTTTTAACTATAAACATTGATTCATTGCGTTGAATCAAATTGCAATAAAAAATTTCCACATCGACAAAGCGATTCTTTTACTTCAACAAAATGATTTCAAAATATTTGATTTCAGTGAAATTACTATTTTTCACGATTTTTTGTTTCTTTTCTAAATTACAACCAAAAATTTATTCAAGGTTAAATGAAGTGTATTTGGCCAATATTTTTTGGTGCGGATTCAGTGAATTCACTTCTATATTTACTGAATTCAGCAACACTGACTATTCTATTGAGTGACTTTTATGCTTTGCATGTTCAAATGACGCGTCCTTTTTTGTTTTGTTCTCTTTGTCATTTTTCATTGGCTCCGCATTGTCGGCGTAATATCAACATACATGCGGGCGACCGGACTCAAACATATACAAACAAATTTACGCGTTTTCAAAAGCAAAAATATAGAAAATATTCAATGGATGTTGCGGTTTTTTCTTTTGTGTACGCAATGATGGAAAATGACTGACGCATTCATATGTTGATAAAAGTACTACACTATCAAAACGTGGATTCGATTAAAACCGCAAGCCAACAACAATACTCCATGTAAACATCACCGTAACATTTTGTTCATTATGGATGAATAATTTGGTTTGAATACGTTTATTACGTGCTTTCACTTGTTGTTAGATTCATTTGATCATTCGATCTGAAATAAATTCTGTATTATAATTTTTCTTTTTTTGTTTTAATAATATACAGACAATGAATTATCATTTTGGGTGAGCAAATGAAAAACAGAACATGCATCATAAAATAAGATATTTTTTATTTAAGTTCAATTGAACGCAAACAAGTTTACGTAATTCAAGATGAAAAAATGACGAAAATTTATTCGGGAACAAATAATTTATTCCTAAATAAATAATCGATAAGTTTAAGCATTGAAACGCATTATTGAAACGATAAGTTTAAGCATTATTCGCAGCAATTGCTGAATATTAATATTCATACGGATTGACTTAAAACCAATTTTGTCAAATCTTTCCTGAGTTGTTTAGGCAAGAGAATTTTATTTCCATAAATTTTCTTATCAATATTTCCAATTGATTTCTCTGGCAATGAACCATCCATTATTAATTTCATATAAAACAATGCAAATAAACCGCATGAAATGGCATCATTTTGTCGCAATTTTGGTTCAACAAATTGAACGTATTGATCGAATTTTTCTTTCGGTATAAATGGATATAGTTTTCGTAAAATGAATGCTTGACGTTTTGTTAATTTGCTAAATTTTGAATATAAACTATCGTAAATATAAATTCTTCCAATAGTATTTGGTTTTGAATTTGCTTTATAGAATGAGCAAATCCAATGATAATTGCGACCAAATAGAATTTGAACATCATTTTCTTGTTGATTGCATGGTCTACATTTTACTGCATGTTTGTAGGAGACCAACACTGATTGTGGTTTATATTTTGATTTTTTTGCATAAATATTAGCAATAAAATCAATTGTTGTGTCGGTTAATTGAGCAAGTGGATTTTCTAGTTCGCGTTTTGCTTTATCAATTTTAATGGCGAGTGATTGTTTAGTTTCTGGCGGATCAGGCACATACTATAAATGAAATCATAAAAAATACATTATTATAAAAAAAAAAAAAAAAAAAAAAAAAAAATGAAAATGGACCATTTTGACATTTTCAATTATAAAAAACACACATACTGGCATTTTATCATAGTCCTCGTCATCTTTATCATCAAAATCATCATCATCTTCCTTGGAAAAATATGCTGATAATCCATGGTCCTTTGGCATGTAAGATTTATGATCACGTAAAAATGAATATGAACTATAGCTTGATGGTGTGTAGCTATACGTAACTATTGGAACCTTATATGAACTGAATGGATTATCATCACTGACCGTGCCTTCGTCATATTTCACAACAAATTCCCTTAAGCTTGCTCGAAGATGTTTGACTAAAGCAGCATTATTTTCATAAATTTTCTTGTCAATATTACCAACCGATACATCTGGCAAGCTATTGTCCACAATTAAAATTTTCATAAAATATAATGCAAATACACCATGCGAATACTTATCTTTGCATAATAATTTTGGCTTTTTGAAAACGATAAATTTATTAAATTCCTTTTGTGGCAAAAATGGATAAATTTTTCGCAAAACACCTTTTTGTTTTTCATCCAAATTATTGAGCCAATTGCCATGACCACTATCGTATATATGAATATTTGCACCAGGAGAATAATACGTACAAACCCAACGACCTTTTTCTCCATATAACACTTGAATATCATGCGATGTACATCTTCTAGCTTCCGTTTTATTATTATAAATTGATTCCGTACGTTGGGGTTGATACACCGAACCTTTTGCAATAAGACTAACAAGAAGATCGACAGTGTCGGCGGACAGAATTGCACGTGGATTATCTAATTCGGCTTTTGCTTTTTTCACGATTTCAGCTTTGGTGAGATCCGAACGAACCTATTATAATAGAACCTTTTTTTTTTTACAAATATTCAATATTTAAAAGGCAAAACAGAAAAAAAAAATATTTCAAGGGTGTTTTGTTCACCTCACAAGAAAATAAAACCCCAAGTAATGATATACAAATTAACCACTTCATCTTTTCCAAAAGAATTGAAATACTTAATTGTTGAACCATTTTAAAATATTCCCATTTTATATAATTACATTGAACTGAATAACTGGATTTAACTAGAATATGAAACAGATACATATTTTGAATACTTGTTTTTATATGACACTATGTTCAAATATATACAAAATTCTGAAGGAAATTTTTTCAAATATTATTTATACATTGAAGTGAATTCTTAAAACGGTGATCGTTTTACGCGAATTTTGTTATTATTATATACAATTTTTTTTAAAAGAATCGATGTAAAACTGCTTCTTTCAAATTATTCCTAAGATGTGTTGCTACTCCATATCCACTTTTATATAGACGATTTGGAACATTTCCAATTGAAATTTCTGGTAAATAACCATCCATAATCAATTTCATGTAAGTTAATGCAAATACACCGCATGAAACGCCATCATTTTGTCTCAGTTTTGGTTTCATAAATTCTATATATTTATCAAATTTTCCTTGCGGAATAAATGGATACAATTTTTGAAGGACTGATTTCTGTTCAGTTGTTAAGCGTTTAGTATATAAACTGTCATAAATATAAATTTTTCCTTCACTTGCTTTGTAAAACGAACAAATCCAATGATAATTTTCACCAAATAACACTTGCACATCATTTTGTTTTGGATCACATTTTTTAGTTCTTACTGCGTGCTTATAATAAATTAACACTGTTTGTGGTTTATATTTTGTTGCTTTTGCAAATATTTTTGCAATAAAGTCTATTGTTGTATCAGTCAATTTTTGATTTGGATTATCCAATTCTTGCAATGCAATATCAATTTTTTTAGCAATATCATCTTCCGTATCAGGTACATCAGGAACAATCTGATTGTTCAAAAAAGAAGAAAAAAAATATCAGATTCAGATTCAGATAAAGAAAATGTAATAAATGGTTACTTACAATATTTGGATCATAATCTAAGTCAGTGTCAACTGGTTCATTAGAATTTCCGTTGTCATTGGACGTAGTAACTGGAGGAGTGACAGACTTAGTGGGTGGCTTAGTGTCTGGTTTAGTGACTGGCTGAGTGACAGGCTTCGTGACCGGCTTAGTGGGTGGCTTAGTGTCTGGTTTAGTGGCCGGCTTATTGGGTGGCTTAGTGTCTGGTTTAGTTGCGGGCTGAGTAACAGGCTTTGTGACTGGCTCAGTCGATGGCTTAGTATCTGGTTTAGTGGCCGGCTTAGTGGCCGGCTTAGTGGGTGGCTTAGTGTCTGGTTTAGTGGCGGGCTGAGTAACAGGCTTTGTGACTGGCTTAGTGGATGGCTTAGTATCTGGTTTAGTGGCCGGCTTAGTGGCCGGCTTAGAGGATGGCTTAGTGTCTGGTTTCGTGGCTGGCTGAGTGACAGGCTTCGTGGCCAGCTTAGAGGATGGCTTAGTGTCTGGCTGAATGTCAGGCTTCGTGGCCGGCTTAGTGTCTGGCTTAGTATCTGGTTTAGTGTCTGGCTTAGCGACTGGTTTATTGCTTAACGACGTGCTTGATTTATTTGGAGAATCGCAAAATGTATCAGATGTATTCGCATTGAATGGGTTGTTTGCATTCAAAGTTCCTCCAACAATTAGTTCTTTCAAGCTAGCCCGTAAATGTTTAATTAATGCATCATTTTTATAATTTTTTTCATCAATAATTCCAGACGATGCTTCTGGTAAACATCCTTCCAAAATTAATTTCATATAATATAATGCAAATACCCCATGCGAACTGGCATGCGTAACACCATTTTTATTCAATAATTTTGGCTTTTTGTACTGAACATATTGGATGAATTCCTTCTGAGGTAAGAATGGATACAGTTCTTTCAAAACATTTTTTTGCTTGTAATCAGCCATTGAGCTTCTCCAATTGTGCGAGCTGAAATGAAAATCAGAATACCGTTTTATATTAAAATCAAAATACCATATTAAAATCTTGGCATCACCTGTCATAGATTAAAATCAAAATGCCGGTATAATACGAACAAACCCAGTGACCTTTAGCTCCATATAATATTTGAACATCGGGTTCTGAACTTGAACATGGTGTCGCCTGAATTTTTTTATTGTAAATTGATGTCGTACTTTGCGGTTTAAACGTCGAATTTTTTGTCAGAATATCTGTAATAAGTTCAATAGTAACATCCGATAATGGTGTATGTAGATTATCTAGTTCAGCTATTGCTTTCTTCTTTGCATTTGGACTTAAGTTATTTGAAAAAATCTATGAAAAAATTTACCAAAATTAATTATTGGAATTATTTCAGATGTTTTTTTTAAAAAACCTTACCTCACACGAAAGAATGAGTAGTAGGAAGAATATCTGTATTAACCGAATCATCTTGGAAAATATAAGAGATTACACTAATTACATCGATCTAAGCGAATCGATATTCATATTCTCTTGAATATTTCGCCTTATAGACACTGTTTACCTCACTATAAACATACAGTTATCAACTAAAGACAATTGTCGAACAGAACGTATAAATTATTCCAATATTTGTTTAATGTGAAATACTGGGGGATCTACTATCTTTTACTGGGGGAATGTCGAGAATCCATCAAATTCGCATGTTCATAGTAAATTGCGAATGTCTACCGAATGCAAATACGAATTCGATCATGACACTTTTTTGGCATCAATTTTTCGACTGGAGTGAGATTTGTCAATACTTCGCGCATTCGTAATCGTTCCAAATATACTTACGCCTGTGCAATGAAATCACAAATGGTTTTTATGAAATTTTCAAATGGATATGAATGTTTCGCATAGATGAAAGCCCCTAGTTGAATTACGTCTAAAGAAAATAGTCAATATTTAAGTGTGAAATTATAATGTCAGACAAGCTTAATTTTTATGAATAAAAGTCGAAAAAAAGTATTGTTGTCGTTTTTTTTTTATCGTAGAAATATATTCAAGCTGGAAAAATTGTGCCAAATAATGTTAGTTGACATTCGATTATTTTCAGTAGTTTTTTATTCAAAAAAAAAAAAAAAAAAAAAAAAATATCGTTCAAGTTGTTGTCATCAATACTTTTGAGCAATTGCTTCCTCGTATGTTGGGGGTTGAAGATCTCGATCATTCGATTGTGCATAGCTTTTTTGATTGGATGGCTGTTGAGTAATCACATTTTCAAATGAAACGATATCCGAAATTGTATTTAAATGGCCATTTGTTTGTGATCTAATTGCATAAGAACCAATAACAATCGGAATATTAAGCACAGGATCGATGTGAAAATTTTTCACTGCACCCTTGATCTGCAAAAAAAAAAAAACGAAATTGTTCAATAAAAACAATGTTATCAGAAAAAAAACCTTATAACCTTTGCTTACACGAATAAAATGTTCAACTTTAATGATGTTGTTTGGGAAATCGTGTGTTGGTGTTATAGAAGGAACAATTATATTTGCTTGTATGAGATTTTCTTGACCTATGCCACATCCAGGAGCCTTAACTTTTTTCACTGTAATTGATTCTTGCTTTCCATTTCTGTCACTTGGATTCACATAATAGGTGACTTTCTGAAAATGACAAAAGTATTCAAAAAAAAAAAAATCTCTAAACATCATTTGAAAGTTCTTTATCTCACTTTGATTAATTCCACCAAAAATTTGAAGATTTCTTTGTCACTATGATTCTTAACTTTGATTTCTACAATGATATTTTCCCCAGATATGTAACCACCCATCGGTGTTCGTGCAACAATTTCCACTGAATCTGATTGAAAACAGCATAACAAACAACAAGATAGAAATTTCTTATTTATATCAACCATAACCGGTTCCTGTAATAATCAGACAAATTTAAGAGAATAAAATGTGTTAATTAAATTCAAAATTAATCTAAACGTACCCGAAGTGTTGGATATTCATTTAAATTAATTGTCCTAATCACTGTAAAAGGACATTTAAATGTTTCTCTTGACCAAATTGGATTGTCGAGCACAACATTAGCCGTGTATTTAATGTAACCATAATTGCCTTGTTCAAATGATGTTGGCAAATCATACGGTAACGTATATTCAAATGAATAATAGTGGCTTCCCGTTGATAAACGAATTTCATCTAAAAAAAAAATTTTTTTTTTTCATTTTTATGTTATTTCATTAATTTCATATCATTTCGATTTTCATATTTATATTTTACCATTTATAAAATAGATGCGCTGCTTTAAATAATCTTGATTTCCCGTATGTGATGTTTCATTATCACCACTACCATCTGTCCAATGTGTATGGCCATTTCCATAAAATTTGATATAAATACTTCGAACACTTTTCTCTTCAGTTAAATTCAAATGTACTGTTCCACATAATAACTGGCCTGTATAAAACACCTTCTCTCGATTATTTTCAAACAAAATTTCACATGTGATTGGCATTTTATTTTATTCAAAAATTCGCGGATCAATTCAATAAGTATTGTCTAATACTCTATCTATGATAAAGCCATTAAATGAATTTCAATCTATGAGTAAATCACCACAATTGAATGTATTGAATCCATTATATGAATCATAACTGATTTAGTCATCAATAAAGTAATTTCGGAAATTCCATGAATTTTGTGTGTGAATACTCAATTTTTTCCATATTTTTCCGAAATTTTTTAATATTTTTTTCGAAATATATATTTTAATTAAAATACATTCGTTGAATTGGATGACAAAAATACAACGTAATTTATGTTAAAAAAAAAAAAAAAACATAGAAAAAAAACACCATCAATATTATTGCTAACGAATATAATTTACACTGATAACTGACTGATCAACTGATAAATTGCCGTGCTTTATATATAAATAATCGTTTTGGATTTTACTATCGAAAAAACTGGAACATTTTTATCAGATATCACACATAACAGATATTGTAAGTAAAGATTAAAACATGAAGAACAAATATGTATGAACAAAAAGAGTAAAATGTTCAACAATTGTTTCTAACAAGGTAAATAAAAAAAACGTAAAATGTGTATCATCAATATTAATAGATGTGTTGATTATTTGGAATGTGTCATTGTTTCTCTCATTTCAACTCATTATGCGCAATTCAGACTATATTTTCTGAAACGTAAAAATTTACGACTTTTAAAATATACAAGTATTTACGATTTGCCACACGTATTATCCAGAACTATTTTTCATTTTAATAGTTTATTAAAAAAAAAAAAAAAATTTAGCCAAAAAAAAAAGTATATTCAGTGTGATCACACTTACTAACTTCTTAATTTATAAATAAAATCAACCAGATGTACAAATACTGATGCTTGCGACGACCGCATATCAACATAAACATTTTCATGCGTGAAACGCATTCAATGTTTATAACACTTTGGTGTGAAATGCGAACGAAAATGCTTCACTTTCACAATCCATTAGCCAAATTACAATAGTACGATATTCTCGTATTTTAGGCAATAAGTGAGATCATCAATCGAACACATTTCGAATAGAAATGCGATATTTCTACGTTTCTATCAATAAACGAATACTATTTATAGAACAACAATAAAGCAACAAAAAAAAAAAAAGAACACTTGAAATGATCGTAGTACTAACAGTACAGTTGATTTATTCATTTGCATTTATTTCAATTTGACTTTGTGTTATTTTTCATTTATAGATGGGGCTATTACTCAGCTCCTTTTGGAATATAAAGTTTCTCGTGTGAATTTTGGATATTTTGGTTTGAACTTCTTTCCAGCTTTCTCATTCATTTCTCTATCGTATGTTGGTGATTCTGTTAGATAAATTGAATAAATTATTTTAGAAAAAAAAAAAAAAAAAAAATTTTTTCTTTCACTTCAATACAAGAGATCTCTTTAAAGTTTTACCATAATTTGTATTTGATGTTACATCATTTGTACGGATTATTTTACTTGAATGTGGCATGTTTACATTTATGTCAAGATTTTGAGGTACCGCAACAATTTCCTGAATCGGATATGTTCCGATTATAATTGGAAGTTTAATTTGAATATTTCGACGAAAAAAGGGCATCGAACCAATGACCTAAAAAAAAAAAACATAAATCGTTCGGAATCAAATTGCTTGAATTTGAATTTAAAAATAAAAATCATTTACTTTTATATAATGTTCAATGTTGATAATTTTACTAGCGGTATCATCACTAGGTGGAGTCGATGGTACTTCAATATTTAATGCAACAATTTTATTTTTGTATCTTTCACAACCTTTGCCAATTTGTTTTTTTATTATTGTTTTTTCAATTCGTTGAACTATGCTGTTTTCCGATTTGAAATAGGCTACTTGCTGCAAACAAAAAAAAAAAAAAAAAAAAAAAAAAAGGCCAAACAATTATTTTATATGAAAAACTGTAATGCATTGAATGTTCACTTACTCTTATCAATAGCACCGTAAAATTTGAAATCGGTAAAGCACTTTGATTGTCAACAATCATATCCAAATTTATCATCTGTCCAGGTGTATATGCTGAAACTGCAGTCCGAGCAATAATTTTTATTGGATCAGGACACCAACAGAATAATATACATGATCGTTTATATGAGTTTTGTGTCTCTACAATGACACGATTCTAAAATCAGGGAAAATTGAAACTTTTATTCAAAAAAAAAAAAAAAAAAAAAAAAAAAAAAAAATTGGAAGAAAATCAGTAGAATCTTCATACCCGCAGTTCAAGATTTGCATTTAAATCATACTGTCGAATCACAGTGAATGGTTCCAAAAAAGTCTTTTCTTTTGAACTATCAAGTACAACAAGTGCTGTGTATCGAATATAACCAAATTTTCCTTCGAATGATGTTGGTGAATCAGGCGGCAATTTACATTCAAATTTATAATTATAGATTCCGGGTGCCAAATGAACATGACCTAATGATTTTCACAAAATTTATTTTTTATTGGACAAAAGATAAATTCAATTTTTTCACAAATCCATACCATTTGATGC
The DNA here is from genome assembly GCA_029041755.1 of Resseliella maxima. Lineage (NCBI taxonomy): Eukaryota > Metazoa > Arthropoda > Insecta > Diptera > Cecidomyiidae > Resseliella > Resseliella maxima. The sequence continues at coordinate 35,855 of JAQOWM010000629.1, forward strand.
ACCAACTAAATAAATACGTTGATCTAAATAATCTTCACTGCTAATATGCGATTTGTAACATTTTAAAAATTGATGCCATTTTGCATATGCACCTCCATAAAGATGAATATATATTCCGCGAACATTTATTTCTTCATGTGAATTTAATTCAACACGACCATGTATCATTTGGCCAGAATAAACAACCATCATTGGATTATTATCAAATTCAACGCGACAAGTGGTCATTTTGATAATTGATATTAGTTTTCATAAAAAATACTTGCACTAGAAATTTTTTTGTTTTTTTTTTTCCAAAAGTTTTCTTTCGTGAAATCGTTGAAAATTAGGAAAATCGTGTTACCAAACCATCTCAACAAACAATTATAAAGGGGAATAAACAGTACTATTTCGGTTGTAATACAAATACAACTGAATTCAACCAATTTGTTTCGATCGAATTTTCACTCTTAATTTTCTTCAGAATGTTTTGTTGCATCATTTGACGTTTCCGAAACTTGATTTTGACGATTTTATAATTAGATAAGTTACAGCACATCTGACTTCGATGCTCACAAAAATAAATACGCACTGACAACACTCTACACAAAATACCGTTGGAATTCGTTGACTATATAGACATGTAATGACAAGGAATGAGAGCGGTTGAAAGCGAATGATTGAGAAAATAAACACATGGAGCATATAGTGAATGTTTGGCATTTATTATTATAAAATGTGTGATGTTGTAAAGCGTCACATCAACAATCTGATAATCAAAATTCATGTTTTATCTTTGAAATTACAATTCAAACATTATTGTGGTATAAAAAAAAATATTCTCTTGAATATTTACATTTATGACTAAAAGAAAAAAGAAAAAAAAAAAAATCTCAAAAATGTGCAAATATTCAATCTAATTTTTATTTCTCATATTTTGTGTTTTACATTTTCTGCATATACAGAACTTTAGAATGTTTCTAAATATAATGCTTAAAATATTCTTTGACATTTTTCTAATAAAATAGCAACAATATGTATGTGATACAGCATAGACAGCAGCACGTGCATACATTAATTCTAGCATAAAGTTCATGAAAGCATTGAATTGTGAAAGAAAGTCATCAGTAAGAATCGTTTATTTAATTAACATTTCATATGAATGAATGTGAATATAAAATGTGAAATGTTCATATTAAAAGTATTAGCGCAATTTCTATGGATGATTATTATCGTTCAAAATTGGAACGAGAATAAGAAGTTGTTTGTTTGAACATTGGATACTTTGGATGGAATTTGCTGTCAAGTAAACCAAAGCCAGTTGTTGTTTCTTCATAGATTAGTGCCTTTTTAATGAGACCTTTGAAGAGAATAATGTTTAATTAATTAATCAATATTAATTAATGACATTAAAAAAAAAAGTATGCAGTGAAATTGTTAATTACCACCATGTGTGAATGGCACTATTTTGTTGTTTGAATTTGATTCTATTGTTTGTGCTATTAATGATTGTAGTTCGTCTTGAATTGGATAAGAACCAATCTTAAGTGGGAGTTCAAGTATAGAATTGGGAGTAAAAAGTGACTCAGCCACACTGGCAATCTGTTCGATGCAATACAATAAAATATAAGGAAAAAAAATCGTTTCATTGCATTTGCTTATTAAAAGAATGAATTAAAAATGGGAACAACTAAAACTTACACGAATGAAATATTTGACTTTCAAAATGTTGCTCGTTTCGACATCCGATGGTGAAATTGGTGGTATTTCGATATCTAAAATGATTGTTTTTTGACTGGCTTTTTTATAGCCACGTGTTTTTGCTAATGATAATCTTTCGATATGTCGATCGGCGATGTTTGCATTGCTAAAGTATGTAATTTCCTAAAGAAAAAAAAAAAAAAAAAAAAAAAAAAAACAAAGATTCGCTTCGTGTTTATTTCAAATTCGTGGGATATCAACTACGAATAAACATTTAAACTATGTATGAACATTCAGTTACACAGTCTATCATTACTCACTCGAATGAGTTCAACAACAAATTTTGACAACATTTCCGTTTGTTCATCATTTATTGCAGCGATTGTCATATTTATTATTTGACCTGGTGTATATGCACTCACTGGAATAGAAACATTAAATTGTTCGTCTAATTGACCAACGATTGGATTCTGAAAAATAAATGAACGGTGAAAAGAATCATTTTTTTTTTTTTTTCATTCATTTAAAAATATGAAATGCATAGAAACTAACACGCAATTTTGGATCAGCATTTAAATCAACCAATTTCAAAACGGTGAATGGAAAATCAAATATTTTTCTTCCAGAATATATTGTATTGATGACAACACGTGCAATGTATCTTATGTGCCCATTTTTGGCTTCAATTGATGTGGGTAAATTTTCCGGTAATTTAAATTCGAATGTGTATCTGTGCGTTTCTGGTGCCATTTTAAATATTTTTGGTAATTTTTGTGATGATTCCATTGCGTTGCATGAACCAGCACCCAAAAAATATGCCAAATCATTAAAATAATCTTCTTTTCCCGAAAATGTTTCAAATAATGGGCAATATTTTGTCCAACTTGCATATGATTTTCCAAATAAATGAATATAAATGCCACGAATTCGTTTCTCTTTTTTAAATTTTAATTGAACTAATCCGCGCAACAATTGACCGGCATAAATCACTTTCAATGGATTATTTTCAAAACTAATTTCACATTCGATTGTCATGATGACTGATTTTTTCTTACTATTCTCCTGTATTTTATGTTCTGATGCTAATTTGTTTTATTCACTTATATTCCGTTTTAACTTTCAGCATCAATTTTGTTCTTCTAAATGAAAAATTTATTCAATAAATGATAACATGAAACAATTTTTTTCTTTTTTTTTTTCGAAATAATGAATAAATAATTGTTAAAAAATGTTTGACGAGATTTGCAACAGCACTCAAATGCTTAACTTTCTTAGTCAACAAACAAAACTAAACTGAGAAATACGTATAACATTTGAACTGCGTATGAATGTTTCTATTAATGACCATCCAACCAAAACGAATGATTCGACGATTAAAGTGTTCATGAGCTGTATAACAATGCAGGCGAAAAAAGTGCGGTTTGTTTTTTTTTTTCATCTGACAATGGAAACATCTATTGCAGATGCGACACAATAATGAAGATGATAGTTTAATGTAAAATTTTTGTGAATGACGAATCACAGAAGGACAAAATAATTAAATTTACATAATATGACTCAAATATCGCACAATTCTCAGTATTAAATGAAGTTCATGCACATAAGTTTAGGAATTCAAACGCTTAATTTGAAAGCAGCCATTTAACAGACAAAGAAATTATTAACTAAAGTCTTAAATAAGTTTAGAATATTTTTAGTTTTTTTTTTTTTTTTTTGTATTAGTCGGTTTTTCATATCAATTATTTCCAAAAAAAATATAATACTAAATTCTACAACTCATTTTTCAAACTAAATAATATCGAAAGTACAAATATTATAGATGATATCGACAGTTTTGGAAATTCCAATTGGCCAGCCTATGTATGGCCCACGGCTTTCGGTAAGATAGACCTAAAAATGACCTCTAGAATTAGTCATTTTATTCAAATGCAGTTTTGAAGGCCTTGTTCATGCAAAAAAAAAAAAAAAAAAAAAAAATTCAAAATTCTCTGAATTACAAATCCAAATGTTTGATAGATTATTGATTTTTATAGAAATATTTCAATGAAGTTATCTAAAAGAGAATACATCTGAAATAATCAACAGCTGATTAGTTAAAATTATTCTGTTATATGTAATATTATAACTTTTGGTGTTTCAAAAATTTTTTAATTTACTTTCCTTAGAATATTGTTATCATTCATTTATCCACACAAAATTATACATAGCAAGATTTGAAGATTTGGACATTAGTCAAAAAACTTTACTTTAACAAACAAAACAAAGCAAAACGAAAAACTAAACTATTATGGGCCCATCCAATTAATCATTCGTTATGATTCATTGATTGAAGTATTCATGAGTTCTATAATAATGCAGGCGAAAAGAAAGAATAGTTTTTTTTTATCTATTAAACGTCTAAACGTCTGTTGCAGATGCGACGCAATAATGAAGATGATAATTTACTTAAGATATTTAAGATATTTTTTGAATGACGAATGACAGAAGGACAAAATGATTAAATTTACATAATATGAATGAACGGTTTTTGCAATTAATTATACTAATACACGATATAGTGGAAAGAAAGAAATCGATTATTCTAAACTGAAACAAGACAGCTAAAAGTGTTGTAAAGCAGATTTCAAGAGTATCAATAAAATGCATTTTATCTATCACGTGGAAATTTAATGATATTAATTTATAAATTAACTGAAATATTTGTAGAATGTGATGAACGTTTTTTGTTTTTTACACATTTTATTTATTTTATTGAATGCTGTTTGCAATGAAGTAACATTGAACACTTCAATATTTCTTGCTTGAATTTTCAAAAAATGAATTGATTATTGTATCGATTTTACATTTAATCATATTCGTATGAAAATTTCGCCGCTACAAATATATGTGTTGACAAGTGTATGATATTTAGTATAACTAAACGTTTCGATGAAAGTACAAGTGTTTTTCAAAATGAATTTAAAACTGTTTTTCGTTGTAATTTTTTCGATATTATTTTGTGTAAAAATTTCAACAAATCTAATGGTTGCATCACAATTTATAAATCCATTATCAGGTGTGTTACCCTCACCGGAAATCCAAGAAATGTGCTTAATGGACACTGTAAGCAATTTATGGAAAATAAATTCAAATTAATTATCATTGGAATAAGAATTGTTTTCTTATTCCAGTGATAACTAATGAAATCTTTTGCTTCAGAAACAATTGGCGGCTAAATATGGATACCAAATTGAAGAACATTTTGTAACAACCAATGATGGTTATATTTTAAAATTAAATCGTGTTTACAAAGATAAAATCGCTACAAATGCAGATGTATTTTGTTTATTTTGTGGAATGTACGATACTCCGGATTCATTCGGTATAAATCCGCCACCACAATCTTTGGGTAAATATAAAAGATAAAATTAAACAGAAGAAAGTGAAATGTCAAGGAAAAGAAAGTGTTATCAATTTATCTTTGTTTCAATTCTTCAGCATATTACCTTGTGGATCAAGGATATGATTTATGGGAAATAAACTTTCGCGGAAGCCGATATTCGCTTGAACATATTAATCCAATGGAATATAATTCAGATATTCCATTTGGTGCGTATTGGAATTTTTCATGGCATGAAATGGCTTATTACGATGCACCGACTTCAATTAATGAAATTTTAAAAATAACCGATGTTCAAAAGATATCACTGATTGGACATTCTCAAGGTTCAGCAATTTCATTGGCTTTTCTATCAATGTGGCCTGATTTCAATGCAAAAATCAAATATGTTGCTCTTATGGCTCCGCTTGTTTATATGAAATGTTTAGGACATCCGATTAGTGATGCTCTTGAAATTGCATACAATTTGCGAGGATTACAAAATTTTAAATTTGGATTGGATAAACTTAGCCAACAAATATTATTTGGATTTTTTTGTACCATTGGAAATGGTGCACTTTGTAATGCTTTTTTAAATTTTGCTCTCGGGCCAAGCCAAGATCAAATGAACAACGTATGTAGAACTATTATTTCTAGTACTATAAAATTAACAAAAATAAATTGAGTTTTAATATAGATTTTACTAATTAAACTAATATGCTCTATTCAGACAATGTATCCAGTTTATGCATCACATTATCCAGGCTGTGGTTCTACTAAACAACTTGGGCATTTTGGTGTTTTATATAAATGTGGCTATTTTGGTCCAATGGTAAATGCAATTAATTGTCCATTAGATCCACCGACTTATAATCTCAGCCATGTGACTGTTCCAGTGTCTCTTCATGTCTCCTATAATGATCCACATACATGCGAATTTGATACGCAAACATTAATAAGCAAATTAAAAAATTTCTACGATTTACAAATTGTAAATGAATTTAATCATATTAATTTTATTTGGGGTAAAAATGCATATTCAATTGTTTACAATAAAATTGTACAAAATGAAAAACAAATTTCAGCAGGATCTCTAGGTTAATTTCGTTTTTGTTTTTTTTTTTTTTTTTTTTTTTATATAAAAAAAGAGCAAATTCTGTTTGCAAATTATTATTGACTTACATTTTCTTCAATTTTATAAGCAATGAAAAATATTTGAAATAAATTATCCGTTTAAATGAACAATTTTCCAATATATTTAGATGCACTTTTGACGCTCAAAATACATTAAATATGTTCATAAGCCTATTCTACGCTTCTTGAATATCTATTGACCATTTAACAAATGGCGTACATACTTTTATTGACATATCAATATAAAATTCACTTGATTAATTTCTTACTATAGAAAATATAATTGAAAATTTTGAAAAAATCTATAAAATAATTAAAATAAAATGATTAGATTAAATAAGATATGACAAAAGGGTAAATTCGGAAGATTTGCCGAAAAAAAAAAGACAAAACAAACCAATTGTATAAATATGTCAATATGCATGTCCGCCATCTCTTCAGAGAACAATATAATCTTCGTTAAGTGTAGAATTATGAACATATTGTCCGTATTTTAAGCGTCTAAAGTGCGTCTTAGTATATTTAAATTTTTTCATGGGAACAGCAGCAATTAACAATATAAAAAAAAATTTTACAAAATTAATTCGGATCAAAGCCTATTTAAGTTTAGCGCGGGATATCTTTATTGTTAATCGTGGTCCGCAGACAAACGGTTCGACTGGGTGGACCAGACCATCGGGCCCCCTATAGTTTAACTAAGTCATAATGGAATTAAGATAGTACATTAGCATTGCTTGTGTAAGACAGATGATACATTTTTTACTTATCAGATGATAATAGTGTAATTTATATTTCTGATGTTATGAATAGATTTAATGCATTCAAGAAATCAGCAGATGAAACAATAAACTTATATGAGAAACTTGAATCCAATACTCAATACTTTATTCAATATTTTAGCTTCATTATTGGTAATGTAGTATTTCAATTTCATTATGATTTTTTTCTTTTTTTTTTTTTGTTTTTTCAATATTTTCCATGTTCATTTTTAGTATGTAAAAAATCAACCAATTTCTGTAAATAGTACTATTCAAAGACCAGTGGCCCTAACTATTTGTGGTTTATCGAATGCAGCCATTTGCATCTATGGAATTCAATTTTTGGATGGTCTTAGTGAAAATCAAACGAACAATGTAAAATCAAACCATTATTTATTATGTTAAAAAAAAAAGTTCTGCCATTAATTCCATTGTATATATTTCTTGTAGACAAAAATGGGTGTTTATTTGAGCCATTTTCCAAATGAAGCTTCACTTGCCCAACTAGTTCATTTTGGTCAATGCGTACAGCGTGGTTCATTTGCTCCAATGTTTTATGATTTACTTGCGCCAACACCACCAGACTTTTATCTTGGAGCCATTACTACTCCAATTTTAATTGTTTATTCATTATACGACACGCATACTCCTGAAATCGATATGAAAACGTTGATATCAAAGTTAAAAACAACCGTTTTTGAATATGTAATTGATTCGAAATTTAATCATATGGATTTCATGTTTGGAATTCATGCTAAAGAAGCAGCTTATGATCCAATTATTGAATATATATTGAAATATTAACACAAAATGTGAGAAAACAATCATTTGTTTTTATTTTTCTTTTTCAGCACAAAACATTAATTTACATTTGTATAAACTTTTGTTTTACAAAAAGATAAATCATGCAAAAATTAAATTAACATCAATAAATGGCCAAAAAACTAAAATAAATCAAAACCACAAAATACTATCAAAACAGATGGTCTTTAACAAAAAAAAAAAAAAAAAAAAAAAATCACGCAAACTACCAAGATTTTGACATCATTTGAATGTATTTTTTTCAATTTAGAAATAAATCGCCTGGCCTTGTGTATCAGTTTCAATCGGATGGGTGCCAATTTCAATCGGTAGATCGATCATCGGATATATGTAGTAAAATGGCATTACTGCAATTATCTGCACAAATATTGAGAAGTTAAATTAATTTTTTTTTTTTTTTTTTTTTTTTTTTGTATTTTTAACATAAAAATCATTTCTTACGCGAATTAAATGTTTGACTTTGATAAGATTGCTTGTTGAAATGTCAGTCGGTGATGTATTTGGAATTTCGATATTAACGGAAATGCTCTTTTCTTGATGTCTATTACATCCTTCAATTATTTTCATGGTTAAACAGAGATTTTCGATTTTTGTATATTTGTTTTTCATAAAACCGCAACAATCTTGAACTATTAAATAGGTGATTTTCTGAAAGAAAATAATTTGGAAATTTAACGAAAATCAAATTACATAAAAATAGAAATTTTTTACTTTAATCAATTGTATTTTGAATCGTTTGATGTTAACATCGCTTTGATTGTTCACATTAATTTCTAGCTGAATGAGTTGTTTTATAGCGTATCCACCGTTTGATGTACGCGCATTAATTGTTAACGGACTTTTTCTGCAACACATAAATAAACATGGAAAAATCCGTTTTGTCATTTCAACAACGGCTGGCTCCTACAAATATTTCAAAATTATTTTCATTATCTATTTAATGAAGCAAATGATACAATTTACTCGCAACAATGGATTATCATTTAAATTGAACGCTCTAATGTTGATGAATTGTTCTTTGAATGTCTTATTGAGCCACAATGGAACATCAAAGACAACCATTGCATAGTATTTTATATAACCAAATCGACCTTAAAATCAAAATAAATATGGATTATTCGTAAAGGAATTATATATTGAATATTGATTGCAATTTAATTTTTCGAACCTTGAACTGATGATGGCAAATTTGAAGGTAAATTGAATTCAAATGAGCATTTATATGTTCCGGGTATCAAATGAACTTCACCTATATTCAAATAGTCCGTATATCACATCTTATTATAAAAAATATTCTAATTTTAGTATTTTTTACCATTTTTTCCACCAATCAAATAAACTCTATCATCCAAATAATTTTCCTTTGCCATTACATGTGATTTACCAATGCTCCACTGTGCAAAACCTTTTCCACGAATACATATGTAAATGCTACGAACACTTTTATTTTCTATCAAATTGAATTCAACTATTCCCGCCAATCGTTGACCAGCGTAAATGCTTTTCATTGGATTATTTTCAAATGCAATTGAACAAGTGACTGTCATTTTTAAGTGTTTTTTTTTTTTTTTTTTTTTTTTTTAGAAAAACGTGAATTTTGATGCTAGTAGAGTTTTATTGTGTTTTTTACTGAAATTCAAATGATTTCTATAATTAGATTGGTATAGGTAAAATCCAGAAAATGAAATGAAATCAATATTCAAATATCATATAGTCTAGCAGTGATTTCGATTTTGTTTGTTTTTGTTTTTCTGTTCTCTTCAAATATAATTCATTTCATTTTGTCACACGATGAAGCTCTAACAAACAAACAGTTAATATACAGACTTTTTCCATTAGTTGTTATAATACACTGCAACGATAGAATCGATAAATGTTCACTGAAAATATAGAACAAATTTTCCGGAACGGAAGAGGTCAACACACCATTTGTTAAATGAACATGAACATTCAACATAATGGCATTTTATTAAAATTTTCTCAAAACATTACGCTGACAATACATATCAAATATTCCAATTCCGTAAAACAGTGAAATTTGTACAACGAAAACATATGAAACAAAGTTAAAACTGACTGTTATAAAACAGTCGGCTTTATATAAAAGAATGACACATTCAACAAATACATAACTCACACAAACATTTTATTGATTGAATTTGTTTCTCAACAAACCTTGAAATTATCATTAAAATTATCATTAAAAAAATGCATCAATTAAAAATTCATTAATTAAAAAAAAAAAAAAAAAAAAAAAAATAGTGCAATATCTATGTCATCCACACACATGAATACACAAATGCACATTCACGTTCATATTTCATATGTATCAGATACTACTGATTTTCGAAATAAAATCAACATGTAAAATGAATGAAAATGTTTCGTGTTGATTATTTCTATTTTCCGTTAATATCGCGTTGAAATCAGGTATCAAACAATTCAATAAATTGTTATTGTCACGCATTGATTGTTGATTTAAAAAATTAAAGTGAACTACATGTGGTGTGAAAAAAAAAGGTTTCAATGGAAAATAAAATAAAATAAAATCAATTTCACACATTTTTTTTTTTCAATTTAAAAATAAAAATGTGATTTCAATATTTGTGGTGTTCAGCTAAGTTTTCCATTAAGTTTGGTGGCATGGCAACGGTTTGCGGTCTTGAAACCACAGAATGAATAATGTCTGTAAGTCCATTTGGAATTATAGTGACATTTCGGTCTTGAGCAAATTCTCCAATGACATAGGCGCCAATCGTAATAGGTAGAAGAAGTTTTGGTTGACTGTAAAAGCATGGTGAACATCCAACAACCTATTTCAATATACATTTAAATTTAAATGCAATCAATCGATTAATTACACCCACAGTAATTCATCTGTCAATATTACAGATGACAGTTGTACAATGACAAAAAGCAAATTTTTTTATACGATGGTTGCGTACTTTACAACTTTTTCTGCAATATCGACAGTTGTAAAGTGTGCAACCGCCGTACAAAAAATTTGCTTTTTGTCATTGTACAACTGTCATCTGTAATATTGACAGATGAATTACTGTGGGTGTAGAAATAAAAATAAAACAACATTTACTCACTTTAATCATGTATTGAACTTTAACAATGTTACTGCTATTGAGATCTGTTGGCGTGGTTGCCGGTATTTCTAGATTCAAACGAATGGTTTTCATTTGATTTTCAGCACAACCTTCGCCAGATTCTTTAGCTATTGTTGACACCTCTTCTTTATCATGACTACTGTTTGCATGTCTATAGAATGTAATTTCCTGTATTGAAAAAAAAAACAAACAAACAAACACAAAAATAAAAACATATAAAATTTTTGAACATTTCGATAAACATTAAAATTCATTACTTTAATCAATTCGGCTTTGAATCGATGCAAAGGTTTCTTGCTTTTATTGTTCACATCAATTTGTAAATTAACCACTTGACCGATACAGGCTGCGCTAACTGAATTACGAACCGTCATTTTTACCGGTTGCGAATCGAAACAAAAGAAACAAAATGGATAGATATTTTTTTCCTTTTCCATAACAATCGGATCCTTTAGGAATATATTGAATATTGTAAATTTTTCTTTTTTTTTTTTTTTTTTTTGATTGAATGAAATCGATTATTAATTACCATTAATGATGGATTCTCGATCAAATTTATCGCTTTCACAACAATGAATGTCTCGGTAAATTTCTTATCTGTCCATCTTGCCATTGCAAACACAACAGATACCGTGTAACGAATGTTGCCGCATTTTCCTTCTACGCTGCTTGGCAAATTCGGTGGCAATTTAAATTTAAAATTATAATTATATGCGCCTGGTTGTAAAGTCACTTCATCTGTTTAAATGAAAATTTTTCATACAATTAATTTAAATGAAAAAAAAAAAAAAAAAAAAAAAAAATGACTAAAAGGAAATCATTGAGTTTTTGCGCATTACTTGAATCATTTCCACCCTCAAACCATGTCAAATCATCTAAATACGTTTCATTGCCAGTATGCACACGTTTACTTTGCTTCCATTGTACGAATGCCTCGCCAAATAAACGAATATAAACACCAATGACTTTTTTCGGTACTCTAAATGCCAAGTCAACCGTTCCGCGCAACACTTGACCTGGATAAGCGATTTTCTTTGGATTGTTATCAAAATTTATCTTGCAAGTGGTGGGCATTTTCTTTTTTTCTTAAAGATTTATTTTATCTTTTTTATTTCACTTTTATTTCGGACAAAAAATAATTTGACCAAATTTCACCAATTTTTCAATTTTTCTATCAGCGCTACAATTTTTGCGTGAGTTCTTTCTTAATGCTCACACCTCGAATGAAGTAGTATTTTAAAGAAAACGAAATTTTGCTACTGTCGTTGAAAATGAAATGTTTTTTCGGTAAAAAATTTCCAACAGAACTGAGCCAATGTTCAAATAAAACTGAACTTTGTGATGAAAATTCCACAGTTTGATTTTTTTTTTTTTTTTTTTTTTTTTTAAATCATATCATGCAATATGTATGTAATGGCCAAGCATTCTAAGAGCAATCGGCTCAATTGGCTGAAATGGCACGTCAGAAACACATTTCATATGAATTTATTAATATTGTCATAAATATCATGGCCTAAGATCTTTAACCATGAATAATAATGTTTAGCAATCGAATTTTTTTTTTTTTTTTTTTTTTTTTCAATTTTTCATTGTATCCACGGTTGCCTGGCGAAAGTTTGTGGCAAACATCTAATGTATTGCATCAAATAATTTGATAAAAAGTGTTGATATGATATCATTTCATCACACACTATAAACAATGACAAAAATACCTAGATTCGATTCAAATGAAAATATCAAATACAATTACCAAGGTAAAAAGTGGAAAAAATTACTAATTTTACAAATAGTGTGTCTTTTAGAATCTGCTAAATTTAACACAGATCGCATGATGAAAATCATTCATTACTCTAAAACAGTTTTTTTTTTTTTAGTTTTGATTTGCATCATAAATAATTCACTGAATGCCTCGCCAATGAATTCTTTTTGTCAGCTTTTACGTGCTTTTGACCTTGAGCTAATTAATTCATGTGGCCAAGTATTTATACTTCAATTCTCAACATTTTGAGATGATAAAAAAAAAAAACGTTAAAATTTTTGCAAATCAATCAACTCCTGAAAAAATGTAGTTATTTTTTGTTCGTAATATAATCAGAAACTTATAACAAAATGTAAATAAGCCGATATGAGAAAAAAATATTAAAAAAAGTTCATTTAATAAACACTGTATTTTTTATGTCAATTTATTTCAGTTGATTCATACCTGAAAACAATGTTTTAAATATAATTTGTTCGAAAATAAACGAGAATTGTAAAAGAGAACAAATTATTGCTGAATCATATAAAACATTCTATGATTTATTTATGTGATTATTATTATTGTTATTGTTCTTATCTCTGATGGTATTTTGTAATAAATATCAAATAGCAATAAACTAAGATTACTTTCAAGATTTTTGAGCCAATATTGAATGTAAACAATAAACATACAACAGACAAAAGCAAAGGCGATTCAAATTGCAATTCAAGCAATTGATTGTTTGGGCTGTGTTAAAATATTTTTAAATGATATCACCAGTTTTAATGAAAAATGTAGAATGTCCATGAGTTTTCTTCAAATTAATTCGATTGAAATAATTGAAACTTTAAATGAATTATCATAATGCTAAGATTACAACAAATCCATTTGTTTGACTTCTTTCCATAAACACTTTTCAGTTGTATCGAATACACTTGTGATCGCTGAATGAGCGCAATTGATTTTAAATGAATAAGCAATTGTTTTTAAATACTTTTCACTTTACTTTGCTCACATTCGGTTAGTATATTCACATTACAATAAGGAAGTATTCTTTCAGTTTGATATTGAATGTTCACAAGTCAACATTGCATTTTAAAAAGAAAGAAATCACAATTACTTTGTTAATGAATCCATATTTATACTTGATTAACTGTGATGAGTGACATAGAGAAAGCAATGCAAAGTTTTGATCAACTACTGAGCAGAAGTATGATTCTCGAAATAATTTTTCAACAATAGTGAATTTTCAAGTGACAATTTTTTTTTTTCTTCTTTACAATATTAGCTGAAAATGTCATTCGAAATTTGGTTGGCAATTCAAATCCATCTTGCACCATTTTGCAGCAAATTGACGAACTTCGTTCTCCATGTAAGCGACCGAAAGTTGAAAATGTCATTACGAAACCAAATATGCAGCAATATATTACGGAATTAGAAAAATCTGTTAAGGAAGATGAAAAAAAGCTTGGATTGGAAAAAAAACAAATAGTCTATCGTCGATCCATTTAAAACATTTGAAAAAATTTGAAATTCAAAGACGCAATGAATATAATGAAATTTTTCAATTTATTTCAATAATATAAATTTCAACATTTTACAATGACATTTCAGAGCCTTTATTATGTTTATTGTAAAGTTATCGAATAAGCAAATTGAACAAGAACAAGATAAGTTTATCGTTTGATTATCAAATTTCAAATTTATAACTAAAAAAAATTGACGATTTTTATTTACATCATTGTTTGTTTAACAAAATATTAACCGCATATCTGTAATTATGCATAAAGTTTGTGTTTTCCTTTGGAATTTACATTTTATTACATTTCTTATTGTTACATAAATAAACGAAAGAACCAAAACTGGAAAACATTATTTCGATTTGTTATTTTCACTTTTGTGGACGTATCGAAGCAATATGACACGCAAGCGATATAAATAACATGTATAATATAAATGATTCATTGAAGCGTAAATGAAAGCATAATAAATATTGCTTTTCGAAAATAATTTTCCGCAGATTGAAATAAAGTTTTCTGAGATTATTTAGTGAATCAATTTATGGAAATTGGCCAGCAAAAAAAGACTTGAATTGAAGAAAATAAATTGAAACATCGTGAAAATCGTAATCTAAAGTGAAACTTTTATTGAATCAAATTATCACAAAATTGTACTGTGGTAATAATTCTGTGGTATGCTATGTTCATCGGTGATAAGAGAGAGTGAAAGAGAGAGAGAGCGAGACAGGGAGTGAGAGAGAGAGAGAGAAAGCAAAGAGAGAGAGAGAGAGAGTGAGAGAGAGTGAGAGAGAGCGAGTGAGAGTGAGAGAGAGAGAGAGTGAGAGAGAGTGAGAGAGAGCGAGTGAGAGCGAGTGAGAGTGAGAGAGAGAGAGAGAGCAAGTGAGAGAAGGAGAGAGAGTATCAGGATAGATCATTGAAAGTCGGAAAATTGTCACACATCTGAAATATATAGTCTCAGTATCCATCAAAATAACTATGGTTTGGTTTTGTTTTGTTTTGTTTGATGTGAAGTAAGTTTTCGTTGATATAATGTCATAGCGATGCAAATGCAAAGTTGAATATTTATGCGATAATAAATTTGCTGGTGATGAATGCGCGTTCTAATGAAACAAGCATAATTGCAACAAGCAGTGATTTGCGTCATTCATTCAGCATGTTGTGCAAGTGTTTTTCAAATATGGTATATTATCTAACCCAAGAACATCAACATGGTCATACAAGTAAGCAAACGGCACGTGTGTGTGTGTGTGTATGGTGTCAAGTGGTGTGACAGAAAGTGTGAATTGCAATGGCTTTCCAACAGAATGTAGAGATTTCAAATCAGTGTAAAATGATTTTAAAACCAAAGCAAACATACCTTTTGATGACGATGTAGTTAGAAAGTGTGCCATTATTGGATCAGTTTTAGTCGCAATCATTATGAGCATTTCATAGTTTCAAATGCTCAATCATGAGCATTTTAATGAAACCATAAATTATACCAAAAATGTTTTCACAAGTTTCGTCACAACGAAAACTGGAAATAATTTTAATTGATGTTTCAATTACGTCATACGAACTGAAAAACATTCATTCGATGGCTGCAATTCTCTAACTGGATGAGGAAAATCAAAAATGGATAAAAAAAGATACGTCGGAAACCACTTGTAATAAAGACTTTAAATGTTGCTATTTAACTACAAAACATATTTATTTTGTGTTGTTATAATTTTGCTATTAAGTTGGGGCTATTTTTAGCTTAAATTATCACGAAATAAGTAAATTTACTTTTATCACCAAGAGCTTAATTCACTACATCCTATTACATATTATCTAGTTCACTAGATTTGAAAAAAAAAGAAAAAAAAGAAAAATACATCCTGCCACATATTAGCAACAATGTATTTATAAAATATAAACATGAAATTCCATTTAAATATCAGAAATGGTACTGAATAAATTGATTGCATGTTGTAGATAGATGCAATTTATGAGGTTCTCATGACAAAATGTCATTTAAAAAAAAGAAAAAGAAAAACTGTGAATAAATATTTGCGAGTAACATTCTTGAAACAGTACACAAGAGACATGACCTAGGAATATTGAAATGAAATTACCGGAAATTGCAGACAAAGTTTGTTCTAACAACTTTGGTATATTGAGCATTTAGTATTTAGTATTTTGTGTTTAGTTGCCATCATCCATGCTCAAACATATGGCTAATGCCATGAAATGTTAAATTGTAAATATTTTCCAAATGGTCACATTAAACGTTTTGAATGGATAATGTATTTGTCATTTTGGTGTATTGCCTTAATTATTGCTTGTCTTTTCATAATATTTACTGCCCTTGATTATTATAATAATAGTTTTATTGTTATTGTTTGGTGCGCTTTAGCATAAACATTTATGTGATGTGATGTGATGTGATGTGCCAAATAATGTTTGGCCAAAATATGTACTATATACAACTTTTATCATATTGGTTATCATAAAATAATATTTTGTATGTTAGCATATTCAACACGCCCACAGGTTAATGTTTAGTGACAACAAGTTATTAAATTTAAGTCGAATTACATCACAATTTTGAGCAACAACAATGGCCAATAATAATGTGTGACAGTCAGGGGTGCGCTTTTCATTTTCAATCGCCTTTAACAATGTACTGTGTAAGGCTTGCCCGAAATCATACAAAAAACAGCATGACATCGTAGACATATACAATGGAAACATATAATAAATTGCAATACTTGACAAAACACTGTCTGCAAATTTAACAGCAATACAATGTTGAAATGTGTTGACTTGAATCCCATCGAAGAATATATTAGACAAATGTTATTTCTTTACTTTAACTTCATAACCCTTCATTGTGTGGGATTCCAACAGGGAAAGCAGAGAGAAGATGAAGAAGAAGAAGAAGAAGAGGAAGAAAAAGAAGAAGAAAAAGAAAAAGAAGAAGAAGAAGAAGAGGAAGAAAAAGGAAAAATATGTTGTTTGATTTAGTTGAACGAGGCAAGAATACTCTTGTGTTGTGTCTGAGTATGCTGTGAACAAAGTCTGCGTATAAAATATATTCTGAATTCGTTTAATGTGCACATTATATTAAGTGAAAAGCATGCCTTTAAATCAAAATAGATTTTGTACAAAAGATTTTCCAAATATAAAGTAGTTTCGATGTTGGAAAATTGTTTAAATATTTTGCCAAACTCTAGGTTGTTCGGCACTGGTGTTTTAAGCTGTAATAAAGATGCACTATGCTGCAATGTTACACACCATTTTCATAATTTTATATTGCTATATTAATATTACCTGGAAATAAGTTTGGAAAAGATTTGTTCATTTATTCCAGAAGAAAAAAAAAAAAAAAAAGGCGAAAAGAATGAAATAGACTCAGTATTTAATCGTAGTATGCGTCTTCTTATTTGAACGATTGTTCCAAGCCTAACATAAAAACCGAATTCAACAGCACGTACTGCTTATGTTTTGGATGTGCGCGGCATTTAGCTGAAGATGATGGCAACAGCAATGAATCTAATATTTTATGTAAGACAGAATATAAACTTCATACTTTATAAAGTACGTGATCCGATTAAATAATAGCTGTAACAATATTTATAATAGATTTCATAAGATACACTATATGCAAAGATAGATGTACACATATGCAATCACTCTCTGCCCCCATCATCCCCTCTCTATTGCTCTATATCACATGCCATTTCAATGTGTAATACCCACACCTCGCATATTCAATAAAAATTCTTGCACACATTTCTTCTTCTTTTTTTTTTTCTTTTTTTTTTTGGCTATCCGAATGTCATTTTAACCAATTTCCCTTCCTTTAGTACTTCACATTCTCAGATGTGTTTGCTGATGATTCAGTTGTTTTTCAAATGTTTTCGTCCAAATCGCAAATATCCCATAGCATTTAAGCACCAGCACATTTTTATGAATAACTTCCATTCTGTTACGTGTGTGTCTTGCACATAGGAATGTTCAACTGAATCGATTCATATTTTCTCTTTATTTTTTTTTTTTTTTTTTTTTTTTTGGTGAACATTTATTTATTAGCTCAAGCTCAAGCTAAAACCACGATCTTTCAAACTCAACTCATACACTATACTCCCTGAACATTAAACTGGCCACAATTTTGCAATATATAAACAAAGAAAATATCCACGAATGAAGGAGATTCTTTACATTGCTTATTCCATATTTCATTACATCAACGTTCTCTCTGTCTCTGTCTCTTTTTTCTCCACGTGTGCATCATGGATTTTTCATCATCATCGTATTCTTTTTTTGATATTATTTATAAAAGTAATGTTAAAGCTGTGTATCCATATATGGTGAGCTAACGACTTAATGCTAACAGAAAATGAGAAAAAACCAAGTAATCACAATGTCGTGGGAAACTGTGTGTATTATGAAAATCCGGTGATTGCTTTTTTATCTGGCAATTTTTTGTGGCTTTTCCCAATCCTGACATAGTGGATCAGTCGTCAAATGAATGTTTGTTGATTTTCAAGAATTCCACAAAATGGAAAGAATGAAATAAAACGAAAATGTTATACAAAAAAGTACCAGATTGCAGAATCAATGCAATGTTCTGCTTTTTCTTTTTCTTTTTTTTTTTTCTTTTTATTCAGTTGTCGTTTTTTCAATTTATTTAAGCTTTCTGGTGAATCACAAGCTATTTTATAAATTTGTTGGATATTTTCCGGCTCGTCATTGGCTCTTCACTGACTTCTTTCCAAATATTTCTTTTTTTCCGATTCGTTGCACTTTCCATGAATAACACAACACACACATGAATTATTCATTTGTTGTTTCTTTTTTTTTTTTTTTTATTTCTTGCTTGGCAATATGAGAGAGCACACACCATAAAGAGATATATGGAGATGGTCGTTTCTTTGATCTATTTGTTTTTGTTTCTCTCTTTTTCGAGCGAGCGATTTGTTTGCTTTACCACCATTGTTTCTCATTTTCATTCGGGTCAATTGCATTTTATAAAGGCACTTGTTCTCTTTCGGTGCTCATATGCTTTTTTTTTTTTTGTTTCTTCATCTTCTCCTCATTTTGATTTATGGATAACGATTATTACCACAAAATTCGAAAGTAATATTACTATACATATAAAGAGTTTCGAAGTTTTTCTCATGAATTCTTATATTTACAAAAGAGCAAAGTAGAAAAGGAGAGAGTTAAAATGAATATGAAGAAGAAGAAGAAGAAGAAAAAATGAATTGAAAACAATACTCGAAAATATTTAAGATTTTGAGATCACTATAATCTTTGGTCTGAGACCAAATGCAATAAATTTGAACGTGACTCGCACCAAAACTAAATAAATCATAAAATGTTGCAATATGGCTTGATAAAGCTGGATTTTTAATAGCGGTAAATAAATTCGTACACCAAATGGATATGACGAAAGAAATGAAAAAAAAAATAATTGAATACAATTACTTTGAATTTTCTCATGGAAAATATTGATTGATTTTTGGTTTCTATTGAACTTGAACCGTTAAACTATCGAATGATTAAGGGTTTTTAATTAGAATTTTATTTTATTCATATAAATCGAAACTTTTTTTTCGAGTTCGTTCAATTAAATGTGTAATTTACAATATTCAAAGTCTCAATTACGTTTTAATGAAGGAGGAGAGAGAGAGAGAGATAGAGAGAGAGAGAGAGAAAGAGAGAGAGAGAGAGAGAGAGAGAGAGAGAGAGAGAGAGAGAGAAAGAGAGAGAGAGAGAGAGAAAGAAAGAGAGAAAGAGAGAGAGAGAGAGAGAGAAAGAGAGAGAGAAACATGATGAAAAAAAGACTAAAAAAGAATAAATGACAGAGAAAGGGAACGAAATTTAGAATGCAAATATGGAATGTATGTTTTCAGGAAAAATGTCTCTTGTGTCAAGCGTAACAATAATAATAAAAACGAATGCTTAAATTTGTCACATGCAACAATACTTTCGTCGCCATTTGTCAAGTGTAAAATAAAAAGTGCTTCGACAGAAACAAAAACAAAAACAAAAAAAAAAATCTCTGTTTTGATGCAAATTGTAGTGCAAATTTTATTAATACCATGTAAATAACATACGTTGCCATTAAAACTTTGCATTCTCTATAGACCATTACACACACACACACACACATACATACGCAGAAACATGGAAACAAAGCAATGGCATACGATATCATATCGTCGACACCTAAATGCTTAATGCCATGCTAAAAGCATATCATATGTTGGCTGCAATTTTCTTCAATTCATTTTTGCTCATCATATTTTTTGGTGGCTCCATTAATTCACTGGATACTGAGTGAGTTCACAAAGAAGCCAGACATTGTATGCATAAAAGCAAATGATAATGGTATGGCATGAGAACGAAAAACGGAGTATGTGAAAATGAACTCTTTGAAAATATTCAAGCACAATATTATATGTAATCTTGTCTCTATGCAGTTTTATAAGTGGATACTGAGTGTGTGTAGATGATATAATGTTGTTGAATCTTAGTGAATGGAAGAAATAAAAGTTGAGAATTGCAAACAATTAGAATTGCATGAAGTACATGAGAAGTACACATATCAGAATGATCTAGACGAAACGATGGCTGTGTGGTTTTGTGTAGATATTTTCATTTCAGTTTAATCTTGTCATTTCTGGTATTTGTGATTGTCTGTTGAATGCGACAATGGGGACAATATTTTAATGTCTTTTTAGATTTAATTTGTGACTTTTTCGTTATGACGGAGCTAAAGAATGGAGAAAAAATAAAAATGAAGGAAAACACAAGCAAACAAAGCAATGGCAAAATGCGAGGCTAAATGTCAATGTAGTGAAAACATTCTTTTGCCTTATAGCGCAAAAACATTCAAATAAGAAGTTACAACGTCTGTGCATTTTTTTTTTTTTTGTTGCTACCAGTTTCAAGTGTGATGAACCAATATGAATCAAGGGATTCATGTTCCGACATTCTTCATCTTCGGAATAGAATTTGTATGAAAAGCATCCGGCTCAAGTGATATTGTGATAGTATTAGAACATTTCATAGCAACCGTATTTGCGTATGGAAATTTCGATGTGTGCATAGTGAGTACTATGCAACAATGTATGATTTGCTTCTGCAAATGCATGATACCAATGGAATGCATCTACTACATGCTTCTGGCTTTTGTTCCATCATGTAATAATGCGCCGTATGCTATAAATCAAATTGCATGTACTTTTCATTTTATGTGAAACTATAGAAAAAGTGTAATTTAGGTAAAATCCAGACGATGGGAAATCTCAAACGTGTTTATGAATTATGCTATTGTAAGCAAGATTCCATCAGACATTGGCGGCAGATCGTACAACATTCAAATATTGTAATCAACGATGTTTGGCACTCATCTACTTCATGTCTGGTTATATCAATTCAATTTACTTACGAAGGGATCTACTGCACACACCGTGCTCATTGTTTGACGATTCTCTTCTTTCGGATTCATGCAAATGATTAAATCGAAATTTTTTACTTCACTCTTCCTTTTATTTCTTTCCATAATATTGAATTGAAAAGTGTGCTTTTTGAAAAATTCAAAATATGCAATTTGTGCATGGCAAATATTTTTTGTCAAGAAAAACCAAAAACCGATACATAAGTGCATTGCCATCAAATGTGTCTACTTGTCATTGACCTTAAACAAAATATCTTTTCACATGAACACGTTACAAGAAAATTATTAACACTAAAATTCGCGAAACCAAAACCAATTTATGTGAATGAAAAAAAAAAAAAGAAAAGTGCAACCGAAACAAAATAGAATAAAAAAAAAAAATTCACATGCTGCATTTGCGGTTTGAAAGATAAACATGATGCCATTTCAAAATAGCATTTACGATGGCTATAATCATCTCGTAAATGGTGATGACTTGAGCTATATTCTTTTATTTAGTCTGCCAACATGAGATACACTCAAACCAATTTGCTCACACACATGCACACAAAAAAAGCGCACGTTTTCATTTCATTTTTATTGCTTTTATTTCGAGTAATCATAATAATAATTGACATCATATTTTATGAGTATTTTGGGTTGTGGAATTCTCAAATGTGTCTTGTTTCATCGTCATCGTCGTCATCTCGTCAATGATAATTCATAGTATATAAATAATGCAATACAGTCATTTATTCAGCAAGAGTTATTTGTCTGCAACGACCAGAGAGTGCATTTTGTTTTGTTCTTCTTGGTTTTTGTTTTCAAACTTTAATCGGTAGAAAATTACACACACATTTACAGTTCGGGAGAAACATAAGAAGAGAAAAATCAAAAATGGATGAGAGTTAGAAAAAGACCGAATCAGGGTTATTATGTGGGAAGAAAGAAAGATACTGAAAAAGACGTAGAATTAGATTGAGAGAAAGAGTAATAGAAATAAGAGACTCAAATATTCATTTTATTACAAAAGAACTTGAAGGTTTTGGAGTAATTATGATTCTTTCAGTTTGTTGTGTGACCACTTCAAAGCGTGCTTCAATCGAAGTAATGAGATTTTTTTTTTTCCGTGCGCAAATAAACGATTCCATTGGATGCCTCAGAGTGTTGAATTTCATGGCATGGCATAGAGTAATGTCGATGAAAGGCAAATAAATAAAACGACAATAGCGTTTGACTGCCTTAGCTGCAATTTTTCAATATTCTCATAACAAAACGGCAGAGGAACGAATGAAAAAAAATATGATAAAAAAGAAGTTTATGGAATATGATGAGTGTATCAGCAGCAATGTACGAACGCGATACACAAAACACACACACACACACGCGCGCGCGTACGTGTTATAGTGAAAAATTGTGCCAACAGAATGAAATGAAATGAGAAAACTTTTGTGTGTTAACAATTTTGTTAACATTTTTAAATGAATCAAATAGTAAGCCAAGAAAATAATTGCTTTTCTTTTTACTCGTTAGTTAAAAATAATTTCAAGTCTGTTTTGTTTTTTTTTTTTTTTTTCTTTTTCGCTATTACATTTTACGAACCAATGACGTATAATGGCAATTTTGCTCTATATTGCACAGATTTAAGAGGGCAAAACATAGCTACTCTGATTCACATTGTTGTTCGCACTCTTGTAGCTTGCTGAAGATATGAATTTTCTTTTTTTTTTAATTATTTCTATTAAACTCTGACCGCATGTGTGCATTTTTATGACTGTGCAATCTGTGCTAGCGTTTGATTCATTTTCAACCATCGCGGATTTTTTCTTTATTTTTAATATCACAACTTCCAACACTTTCACACAAATTACACACAGATTCCATTTACAATCAACCAGAGTGCTCTGCGTGAAAACAGTGGAAATGAAAAAGAGAGAAAGAGGGAGAGAGAGAGAGAGAGAGAGAAAGAGAGAAAGAGAGAAAGAAAGAGAGAGAGAGAGAGAGAGAGAGAGAGAGAGGGAGAAGAGAGAGAAAGAAAGAGTGAAATGTAGAAATTCTCCAACTCAAGGGTAACAACCGCATTATTTGTCAAAGTTCAACGAAATTGAAAACTTGTCAACTTTTCTCTGCGGTCGATTTTCCAATTTTTTTTTTTTTATTCCACTTTTTTTCGATGTCGGATTACATTATTGGTATGTGAGCAGACGCACAGTAATAACGGAAATTTATTTTCACAGAATTGTAAACGTCAATTAACAGGAAATTCGGAAAAACGGAAAATGAAAAACGAACAGAGAAAAACGGGTTTGAAAAATCGGAAATTTTTCAGAATCAAATCAACATCATGTTTGCAATTTGTTCAGTCAAAAAATGAAATTCGATTATTTAACTGTCATTGAAAGTGAAACACAGGATGTTGATTCACTATGCTCTCATAAATTTGTAAGATTAAATTATTAACAAGTTATTGCGGCAAATTGTAAAAACTCCAGTGTAATCATTTTACTTGAAAACGTGAAAAAATAATTTAAAATAATATTTGCTTAAGCTGTTACGAAACACACAATTTGTTGGATTAATGAGAAAGAAAATTTCATTTAGTGTTTTTTGACGTTTTCTTTAAATGAAACTTTCAACCTTCACTCTATATGTGCCGCTCAGTGTGTACCAATAGATTTTAGTTTCGAAACAATTTCCGGTAATACTAATATGTAACATATTATATGTTATTTCGTTGAAAAAACAGGATGAAATATGCGAAGCCTCAACTTTGTTTTACATATGTAATGAGAAACTATTACGTATGGAGTGAACACTGAACAAATGAACATATGTGTATAAAATATTTCTGAATTCTGAGTATTCTCTGTGAAATGAACAATTCCAAGCATTTCAGTTGAAAATAATTCTCGTTCAAATTGCGTATATATTAGACATATTTGTATATTTTAAGCTCGTTTGCAACACGTTCTCTATCTCCCTTTAAACGAAGCCCAAAATCGAAGAAGAAGAAAAAAATCATTGCGATTTCATGACTATTTGCATATAAGTCTATAAGATGCTTGAACATGAAGAGAATCTTTGAAATACGAAAAATTGATGAATGAATTCCAATGAGAATGCTTTATTGCAAAGTATGCAAACGTCGATATGAAATAATGTAATCGCCTTGTCAGTAACGAGTATATGTCTGGAAGGCTAATAATACACATGCTTTGTATTTTACGCCTAAATTTGTGCTGATAATATTATTCCAATTCAAGGAATTCAAAGAGAGCATGAAAAAGGATTTTTTTTTTCTACACTTTCTTCTCATGCGAAACGATTCATATTTAAAAACAGATTTGAATTTATGCGCGAAATTTTATTTCTCTTGTCTGTGTTATTGATGCAAGACTAGCTTTGTTTGACTGTCTGTGAATATTCTTTTTCTCTTTCTTCTATTTGTTTGCAACTTGACAGTATGTGCCAAGAATCAAAATGTCAAATGTGTCAAAGTGTGTTGGGTTGTGACACATTTACTTTTTGTTCGTCGTTTATGCTTTAGCAATCATTCAAATTATGCGTGAACGTGCAATGCAAGAAATGGCGACGCGTAAAAACGCATATTTGAAATGAAGTGGAATCAATTCATTTAAAGGGCGAAAATTCAAAATTTCGTAGAAATGCTTATCATTGAAACGAATTGAAAAACGTGTTTGAGAGACAGTCACCGATGTAATATGATAACGATAAGATGTAAAAGAAAAACATCAATTGAAATGTAAAACGCACAATTTATACATTCACGGTTAACATTTCGATGATACATTGAACTTAACAGAGAGTAATTTACATTTTAGGCAAACAAACATATGAATAAATCATTTGAAAACTGAACAAATATAACAATTTGTGAAAATGCTAAACGCCAACGTTCAAAACAATCAATGAACTCGTTGAACAAAGTCAAATAAATTGATGGAACAAGCAACGAACTTTTACTGTGAATAATTCCACATTCTAAAGTGCAACAAAAATTCTTTGGAACACTTTCTCTTCCCTTTCTCTTTCTTTCTCTCTTTCTCTCTCTCTCTCTCTCTCTCTCTCTCTCTTTCTCTCTCTGTCTTTCTCTCTCTCTCTCTCTCTCTCTCTCTCTCTCTCTCTCTCTCTCTCTCTCTCTCTCTCTCTATCTCTATCTCTCTCTCTCTTTCTCTCTCTCTTTCTCTCTCTCTCTTTCTCTCTCTCTCTCTCTCTCTCTCTCTCTCTCTCTATCTCTCTCTCTCTCTTTCGCGTCATACAGTTTCGGCAAACATTTCTTGAATCTCAAGTTACAGGCCAAATGGAATCGAAAACTTTCGAACTCATTGAAACACAATTTTTCAACAACCTCACGACATGTAAGCCAAAGTTTTGCATCGGAAGATTCTATTTATTGATTTGAGATGTATTTTTATCTCTTTATTTCAATATTCATCTTTCGTTCTTACTCACTCTCTCTCTCTCTCACACACACACGTTCTCTTTCTCAGTTCTAGCGCTCTATCTCACTTCTTCTCTTTGTTTCGTTTCTTTTTTCCACTTCCTTCATCTTTCCGAATTTTTCGACATAAACTTTTCATTTAAAGATTTTACACAACATACAAAATTCGCATGCAGAATAAAATATATTCGAAAAACATCAGCCGAGAAATTGAAAAGTTTTGTCTAGCTCGTTCTACTCCGACCAAAATGGGTGAATATATATTCAGTTTTGCATTACATTTTTTTATGTCTTGTGTGGTCTTTTTTCTTTCCTCTTTCGAAAAAAGGAAATATTCATAGATTTACATGCGCTTCGCGGTAGTCGAATCCATCGAATGTGACAGAAATGTGAATGCATCGACAAATTCAAGCGGTCTTTTGTTACAGTTGAAATAGTTTAGTAGAAGGCGATGAGAGAAAAGGGTTCAAGGGGCAACGCAAAAAAAAGGAGATGGCCAAACATTGAATGCATGTTGATCAAAAGCACTGAACTTCATCCAAAATACAATACGCAGCAATATGTGGAAAATTGTATACAAAGTTGAAAATATGCAGTTCTGCTAGGAGCTAGAGGCCATACCGAACAATAGACACTTTTCAATAGTTTTCTAAGGACAATAAAATCAGTTGTTAGTTCAATTGACATTGCTATTGTTAAATGAATGCGCCACTAGTGGTGCATTACTATTGAAATATAACAACTATCGATAATTTCAAAGTCAAACTTTGCACTCAAGTTTTATGCATTCACAAACTAGATTCGTTTTTATTTTTTGCAAATTCTAAAATGTAAATTTTTTCATGTACGTATAGAGCCAAAGAGTGAGAAAGAAAGAGAGAGAAAGTGAGAGAAAGAGAAAAAGAGAGAGAGAGAGAACAAACATTGACATATGGCAATCAATGGATTTTTCATTACATTGCATATAGACCAAAATCTCTTTAGAATTTGCGAAAAGTTACATTACGTGTGTGTGTGTGTGTGTGTGTGTGTGTGTGTGTGTTTTCAACTGAAAAAATAGTAATAAAAAATTGATGAAATATTTTCTTGTTGAGAAAAATACAAACAAAATGTATGGAAACAAAAAACCAACCACTGCACCTGCAATGTGTATTATTATAAATTCCTTTGTCGAATGCACTTCACTTCACTCATTTCAACAAGCAGCTTTTTTTCAATTGGTTTCATATGAAAAAAAAAAGTATGCAAACGGTTTGAAATAAAATGAATGCTGCATAGTTTTGAATTGGCGCATCTTTGGAATAAAACATACAAAGTGTGTCGTTGTTTTTTTCTGTCTCAGTTTATTTGCTATTTGAATTTTTGTTTATCTCTTAAAAAGTAATGCGATATGATTGTTTTTATGGCAATCAAATACGGAATAAAAAAAGGAAAACCAAACATAAATGTACTTGACATAGAGCAACACAAACATCTATATCCTGCTGCAATATTCATTTAAATACGGATGAATGTATGTAGTATTTGTTTTTTCTCTTCTTAATATTGTGAAAACTAATAAAAGGTTCATGAACTGGCTGTTGAGTCAAATGATGAATAAAATGTATATTTGAGGTTGAATTGAATGCATTTCTACTGTAAAGTTTTATGGAAAACTTTTGCAATTCAAAATAAGTGAGCATTTTATTAATGCGTGATTAGTTAGTCATCGTGATAGGGTGACAGGCATCAGCTCCCACATGATTCTGGGGATTAAAGAGATACAAATACGTTGGAAAATTGTCCGTAAAAAAAAAAATGTAAAATGTAAAACGTCAATCGCACCGCCAACAGTTTGCGTGATTCGTGCATTGAGCAATGCTCAAACGGCGATGCATGTAATGTATTTTGCACTAAAAGGGAAAAAGAGAAATTCTCAATCTGTACATTTTGTGAAACAAACTCAATTGCATTTTGTATAATTTTTGGATTGATTTTCATAATTTTACATTTAAGAGAATTCCATCATTTGCATACTGTCACCAAAAATGTTAATCTCGTTGAATTTTGAACATGCTCTGGATTTTTCGCTTGCGCTGTCAAATATTTTTTACCTCGTTAAGAGGTTTTTTTTTTTCATATGATAAATTTGTTCTAAATGGAAAACGAATTATCTGCACATTTCAACGATGCAAAAACATCTAAAGCAGCCAAAAACTCTTCTTGTCAGATGTGTTTTTTTCTTTTTTTTCATTTTTCTTCTTTGGTTTAGACCATCTTGCTCTCTTTATGTGCATTGCATACAAATTTATCGTTCAAATATATTCAGGTTGTTATTATCTGTATGAGAGCTAAGATTCCTTCAAATACTGGGCAAAAAAAAAGAAAAAAAAAAAAAAAAAACAGAAAAGAGCCAACCATTTTTGTGTAAGAGGTCTGCCATTCCGATGGTTTCTTTTTTTCCCTTTCGTTTATCATTAAACATGCAAAATTATGCACCGCATATTTGCATTCTTCAGTACACAGAACATCAACCTGCACACATCACATATGCGATAAAAATATTATTTCGGTTCCGTTCTTTTTTTTTCTCTCCTCCTTTTATTCTTGTTGTGTGTCGACAGTAGCAGACATGCATTTACGCAAACACTGTACATAGTATTATACAGAATGAAATGTTGCGGTCGTTTTACTTAAAATGAAAAATTTTCTTCGAGAAATGAATTGAAAGAAGAAAAAAAAAAAACTCCCCATATTCAAGATTTCATGTCATTGCGATGCAAATCAAATTGAATGGCTACTTGAGTTAGTTGCATCTTGTCTACTGCATCAAATGCAGAAAATTTCAAACCAAAAAATTTAATTTAAAATTGAATTTTGAGTTATATGAAATATTCACCAAGTGAACACGGGTATGTTTTAAAACGCATTTTTTGATGCAAACACGAATAAATTCAGTCGAAATAAAAAACCTCGCAAAAATTTTTTTTGCAGAATTTTAATTAACACATTTGCCAGAGATGTGAATAAATTAAAATGAGCACGAATTTTGCCGTTATAAAATGGCCACTTCATTTCAAAATCAGAAACATGACATTCATCACTCTTTAAATTTTACGAAGAAAATCTACAATTTTCAAAATAATAATTAAATTACCAAGATATTCATCAGAATTTTTAATGGTATTTTTATCTTTCTGTATATACCGAATTTATCAATTCAGCATCATTTCAACTTTAGCATGGGAATAGTTTTCAGTAAGCCAACAACTGAGTTAGAAATTGGGATTTAATTGCAATTCAGGTCAACTATTTGCAATATTCAATACAATATGTGTATGCAGAAATCGAAGCTATTTTCCATGAAATTCATAGATAATTAAAGTTTGTACTCGACATAGTTGAAGGAAAAAAAAAAACCGATAACTAGCTTCAAATTGAAATTTAAATAAAACGAATACCTTAAGTGTAATTGAAAATGTTTTATGAGTAATACTTATTGAGCATCTGTGTGAGCGTGAATCGTTAAAATTGAGGTGGGATTGGGTGTGCTTCGATACATATACACATATTATATAATAAAAATGTGAATGTGAAGGTGAAAGAGTATCTGCATAAAATTGTGTTTCGAATAAAAAAAAAATTTAGTTCAAGAGGATACCAATTCATCGGATTAAGAAAAAAATGCAGTCGAAAAAAATGAGAAACTCTTTTTTTTCCAAAATGAAGATCGATATTCTCACAACTGGTTTATGCTTAAGATCAATTGTAATCAATGGAAATGTGCTGTTGCCATAATCAATGAAAAAAATATTCTATTTTAACCGAATTCACCTGTTATTGTTTGCGTGAGTTTTAAATGGTATTGGACGAAGGAAAATTGAGAATAATCGGAACAGTTGTTTGCGTAACAAATCAAGGATATTCACTTATTGGAATGCACGTACGTTTCAATACTTCACAAATCGTTTTGCATCTTAACTTCACAGCAGTAGCAGCATCACCAACAGCATCCAGATAAGATACACTTAATGTTCGTTTCACAAGCTGCAAATTCATTTTTGAAGCGGTGCTTCAACAAACGGATTCGTGTTAAGTGCATAACGATTTCCACTGAAATCTCCATTTCTTTTGTTGCATTTGTTTGATGGAAATGGTTTCTCTCTCACTCTCTCCTTCTTTCTCTTTTCTTTCTTTCTCTCTCTCGCTCTCTTTCTCTTTCTCTCTCTCTCTCTTACTCTCTTACTCTCTCACTCTCCTCACAATGCAAATGAGTTTTATGCACTTGTGCACATATGCAGTTCTTCAGCTGATAGATGCGTGCATGTACGATGCTCATGATATTATATACGCTCCAAATAAATCATTTGATGAGATGAAAAAAAAGTAAAACATTCGCTGAAAAATTATATCTTCAATTTTCTGAATTGGTATTGAACATTTTTTGCATGCAATATATTGGTTTTTGCATCTGCAACGTTAACGATCTAGCATTCAAAATCGATCGATTGGATCCACTTATCTTAATATCATAGTAATGATTCAAAATATATTTATTGAGATTTTTACTCAACTGATTGTGTCAAATATCAAAAACTATAAAATCACATAGTTAAGCATTTTAATAACAAGTACACATAATTTCAATTGGAGTTGTCTCTGTGTTGAACATGACTTTATGATTATTCAAGATTTACATGTTTGTAATAAAATTTCATTGAATTTAATTAAAACATCAAAATTCATTAATTAAATTGGAATTCGATTTAATGTAAGATGACAAAGCGAAAGAAATCATGGAAAATATGGTTCAGATTTTAACCGGAACTATTTTGTTATGCTCGTTACCCATATTTTTATATCAATGCAGAATAATAATAGAAACGCATCACTTGCTCAAAATGAAATTAATAAAGAAATGGTTCAGAAGTAAAGTTCATTGTCAATTGTTCGATATTTTTTAAGATATAAAACTGATATTTGCAACGTAATTTATATACAATTTCATTTAAGAATCTTCTTCATAATCTTAAATTAAGATACCATACGTAATGAAAAAAAAAAAAACAATTAAGTAATGATTCAACACTAAACACTCAACAAATTCAAGTTCTTGACTTTAAATTCAAAAAATTTATTGCAAGAAGCGTGTAAAATGTGACTTTGATAGGTTCATGACAGCTTATCGACTTATTATACTAAAACTATCCTATTTAAATGAATGATGTTTTATTGAAATTTATATACAGTAATATTGAATGAGTGTAAATATTATGAGTGTTTGCCAAGAAATATTGTTAGTTTAGTTTCACGACAAAGACAAATGAAATGGCGTTAGAAAACAAAAAGTTTCAAACTACGCTATAAATGCGATTCATTCAAATTACATAATGCATATTTAAGCGTTTATTACTTTGGATGTTCGCATTCTATCTTTTCTCTATTGATGTCTATGTGCTTCGAAACAAAGAGATTTTTTTTTTTATTCTTCATACTATTTTCAAAAGCATTCTATGCTTTTATACACGATGTTTGTAAATTTTACAAAAGAAAAAGGATTTCCATTTCTAAAACAAGCAAGCGTATGTTCTTTATTCGACAAATTTTACGCTACTACATAATTGACTTTTAAATTTATGATTATTTTGAGTATAAACATTGAGCAGCA